>JABBWB010000303.1:0-51059 GCA_016628085.1 Suillus occidentalis
CACTCCTCTATCAAAGGGGTAAAAATGCGAAAGTGTTCTGTACCCCACCCTATTTTGAAAGGGCCCTGGAGGAGGAGCTACCACACAAATGCACAAAAAAAGCGGACTATTATATTATATTATGCATATATATACTAAACTACTACTTATATATGAAGGGGGACCTGTTGTGGTGTGGTGGTGAAGCTGCAGTGAGGTGGGAAGGGTGGTGGGAATAATTGATGTTTTGAAGATTCCCAAAATGGGCGATGTTTTTGGTGTTGTGGGGTAATTCCCACACTGTGTGGCTGAAAAATGCGAACATGTGATGTGTGGGAATAATGTGGGGAGGCCTGACATGAGGAGGTGGCCAAAATGGATATGTTTTGTGAATTTCCGCTTTTGGAAGCCAAAATTGCGGTCATGACATACTCCACCACATATGGAATGTATCCTAGAATGAATATCATAGCTGAGTTTTAAAAATGCGAAAAATGCGGCTGTGATATTCAGAAGGCTAAGAATAGCCCTGTAGTAATGAGGTGCCACATCAGTGATATATCACTGTGCTTTAAGCCAAAGGCAGGGATATATCACGGCCGCGCTTTCATGAAAACAACTGATATATCATATTGACACTATGGCCTGCCCCACATTATCCCTACATTATTCCCACACTCCGCATTTTCGCATTTTTAGCCACCTACTGTGGGAATTACCCCACAACACCCAAAACATCATCCCAATATGGTACACCACATAACTACAATTATTCCCACACCCTCCCCACCTCACTGCAGCTTCACCACTACACCACAATAGGTCCTCCCTTGTATCTAAGTAGTAGTTTGGTATATATACACATAATATAATATATTAGACTGCTTTTTTTGTCTATTTGTGTGCCTGATCCTCCTCCAGGGCCTTTTCAAAATAGGGATGGGTACAGAACATTTTCGCATTTTTGCCCCTTTGGTGGGGAAGTGTTCTATTATATTGAGAACATGTTTATGAGCATATATGAGTAGATTCCCATCTTTATTTCACCCCATGAAGTGTCCTACATCAATAGATATAGCATATATGCAAGAAAACACAGAATATGTTCCCATTTGATCATTTTTAGGTGAATAGACTTGTAAAAATTAATTCCAGCATCTATTAAACAATAGGAACAATGTATCAGGAGCCCAGGACCATAGGGTCATACCCTGTTGCATGGTGTGCCCCCCCTCTCCTGGTGGTTCACCCCCTGTGAAAATTTTTCCTGTAGGACCGGACCTTAATTGAGGTGAGGGGTCTATTTCTATGTATATTTGGAGTAGATCTATCATATAGCTGGCCCAGGACACACATAGGATCCTGCTACAGAAACAAAAACATGGAAAATCGCATTTTTGACATTTTGAATGTTTTTCAGTGTTTACTCTTGTGTAATTAATCCAGCCTGCTCATATATATTCAGTAGTACATTCATAAATATGTTCTATGTCAAGGATCAGCCCTACATAGGGCGCAGATATGATATCTGATGTACAGGAGCTATTTCTACTGATAAAGGACCTACATAGTAATTATGCCTGTGATAAGCGATCTGATACCTGTGATACCTTTCATATATCCCCCAGATGATATATTGGAAGATTTAGAAAGATCCATGAAGGATTGACAGAATGACAAGTAAAATGACATATGTGTGAAAAGTGACAATTGTCATCTTTTTACACAAAGTCACATTTGTGTATGATTCAGGCCAAAGATTTCATTACAAATATGTAGGATGCATAGTAGACTACTAAAGAAACCTCTACTACCACCAGTAGCTGTAGTTTAGATGTATCAATACTGGTAGCACCGCGAAAAATCGGGTACAAAAATCCAGTGACTCACCATGCGCTGAACAGTGTCAGATGCATCATTTCTGATACATTCTTCGATACTTGATACATCACGATACATTCGAGAGAGCCAATACATTCGAATACATTCAAGAGAGCTGATACATTCAATACTGCTAGGTAGCTGATACATCATACTCGTGCCCCAAGATAACTGATACATCAATGTATTGCCGCATGGTATGATGAATACAGAATAATTAATCTTCTGCAACTAATGGTGGAGGGCCTTCAATAGTGAGCATCGTGCTATTGGTATCAGCTATGTCCAGTGTGCCATCGTCATCTAGCTCAGCGGCTACGACAGCAGGGACAATGGCCCAGCATTGTCTGAATTTTTCCGCCATAGTCTCTTGGAGCGCAGATTGTCGGTTTGCGTATGCCCTGGACCCTTCACTGTCAGCCAATCTCTCGAAATGGCGAGCCAAAGCTAGTCCAGACCACCACGGCCCCTGCCAAGTTAAGAACATCAGTACCCTCTGCATCTCTTCAAGCAACAGCAGCAATTCTTCGGACCAACGCGCCTCTCGCGCTCTTGCCTTGCACCACTCAATGCGAAGACCTGCCAGCCATCCGTCAGCTTCACTGTGCCTTCAAAAATATCATGGTACGTACAATCTTGAAGTCCCTCGTCGTTGTCTTGCAGCACTCCAGGTGTCTTCCATATCCATGGTATATCACGAGTACCTTCGGATTGTCCTTGAATGAAGTCACCCATGGGCCTCATGTCAGTCCATCCAAGAGGGCGCATGATATCAGTCCAGCCGAATTTTCCGAGCAAGGGAGCGAGGGCAGTAAGTGCATCCCGGGCAGCATCGTATTTAGCCTTGCTCGCACGCTTCTTCTCAACTGCGAGATCGAGAGCAGTGTGTGCACGAGTAGAGGCACGTTGACCCCATACATTCACCGTCCTGAATGTATTGAGGTGGGTGAATAGACGGATATGCTGTCGAACATCATTCAGTGTGTCATGGGCTTGAGCATACCGGAGCTCCCATTCACATTCATGAAGTTGTTGGTTGCAAGGAAGGTGCGGGGCCAGCTGGGATGGTAGCCTGAGTTGAAATGACTCTGGCTTGAGTGCTGCAGTGCCTTCAGAACGACAAGCGTCCTCCATAGTGCGGATTGGAGCAACGGCGGGCATGTAAAGAACTTGTATCTGAGCCCACGTGTCCAATCGGCGTTGTAGAGCATTACTTTGATTGAATATCTTGGTCTTCTGTATGTCGGTCGCATGCTGACCCAGTGCAGAAATGTCCGCGGCTAAACACCGTCTGGTTGATTTTTCGTGAGAGGAGGTTCTGATGATATTGTAATACTTACTGCTGATCCTGCAAGTCAATGCCTGATGCAATGAGAAGACTCGGTGAGATGTCGGCGTGCAATGAAACATCCACCCCGGCTTGTAAATCTACAGCCTCCTTCTCAGCCAGCTGGCAGCGTACAGCAGCTTGAGTCATAGCTGTCAAACGTCAGGTTTGGACAAACGAGTAGAGAAGACGACTTATGGATGACCCTGCTCTCGAATGGGTTGGGCTGCGTGCTATCATCCTCCCATGCCTCAATTTCCGACTTCCACACAGAGAGCGATGATGCTGGAATCGATCGCTGAAGTTCATTGAGCTCTTCTCGATGAAGTTTAGCTCTTCTCGAGGCTTCTTTGACTTTGCGAAGCATGCGTTGACCTGTAAATATGTGAGATTGCAAATGAAACAGTCCAGTAAGAAACCTACCGAGCATGGTGACTTTTTTCCAATTCCAGTCCGAAAAATGATCATCCAGAGTATCACGGCGCGTTCCTGGCCCCATTTCTTTGGTACTCGACACCACACGATTGATGTTTGCCCACCCTCTCTCAGGTGCTTCTCCGTCTGTACGTCCAATGTTCTTCCCAAAGTTGAATGAGAATGCCGTTTGACACGATTGAACGTGAGCGTTAAGATGAAATTTGGGTACGAAAAAACGGATGATCTTGTTATCGCGGTCAGTGAGGTGCAGTCGGGGTGGCATTGACGCCATGCGAGGCCATAGTTTCTTGTGCCATTGGCAGGCAATGTCGTATGATAGATTGAATACCACTACGGCAAACCCGGCCATCACTGAAAAGACCAGATAGTCCATGTTGAGATATCTAGTGCTAGGGTTAGCTCTATGAGGCTCGAGAAATGTCGCCAAACATACCTTTCGCCTTTTTGCAAATCGCCGACTCCGTTAGGAAGCTTCATATCATGCCTCACACAGTCCACAGTCCCAACGCCTGTGGCTGCAAGCCCCCTCAATGACTTTGTGTCAGCCATGTTCACGGCATTATGACTGACACACGAGCTTTTCTGTGATAGGAACAGAACAGATTAACCCTGAGTGTGCGCCATGGTGAAATATTACTATACCTCCCGTGGCTCACAACCACGCTCACTCAGATATTGTTTGTAAGCGTTCTCTTTGACAAAGTAGCATGAGCCGGCGTTGAGACTCGGATCGACATTATCGCTCGAGACAAGTTTCCGCTTAAGCCGAAAATTTGCGTCAATGACAAGGAAAAGAGCATACTTCCATCTAATTAATATTATTAGCAAAGGCCCAGCAATAAATGTGCCTCCAAACATACCTGATATCATGCGATGCATCCTCCCAGCCCTCAGGTAAATTCTTTCCAGGGTGAGGGCACGCTGGACAGAGTACAGCACATTCACCAGCGGAAGTTGCATCCATGCCGCTGGGATCATGGCCTCTTCCTGCTCGCTTGAGCATCTTGAGGTGGCGCCATTGACGAACCATTCGCATAAAAGCTGAATAACGATCCTGAAATAGTGGTGAGCAGGAAATCGGCCAATATTGATGCAGACGTACCCTAATTGGTGTGGTGCCGGTGTTATCTGTCTGTCTAGCAATACTGTGGTAAAATTTGTATGCTGATACCTTTGATTCAAATGTGAGGAGGTGGAAGAACTCCATGAGTGCGAATGTGGCGGCAGTTTGAGGATTCAATGTAGTAGCTGGAAACCAACGGGCCCGAATAAGCTGTTTGTAATGGATTTGGGCCGTTTCACAACCGCAAAAGTCAAGGCCAATTTCATGGATACCATGGACGTCTATGACAACAAAATCATCACCGGCAGCAGGTTCAGGATTATAGCATGTCTCTCCCGGGTTGTGACCTAGCTGGATACGCAAGCCGAGCAGCTTCAGAGAGACTCGCACAAAGAACGTGCTGCACCACTCCTAAGTGCATGTGAGTTTCCAAGTCCAGCAGCTCAGACTAATGCTTGATGAACGTACCTCGACTCTATGGAGTGGATTATGCACATGCCGTTGAAGAATACATGCACGGCACACCATTTCCACTCCAAAGCAATCCTGGCAGCGGTAAAGTAATGGTTCTTTGCCCTTGCAACTACAAGTTCCTCGAGGGATTTCATCACCACGGCCCTCTAGACGTATCATCTCATCTAGGAATGAGGAGCGTTCTGGTATCCACTGAAGTAAGGGAACATTCTGTCCAACATTAGCTTGATAACCAAGGTATTTGAGTATACACACCTGTATTCTTTTTTTTGTCACGGTAGTCGTTTGTATTGAGTCCACAATCTCAAAGGACGGGTCATAGGGCTCGCTCGGCACTGTCTCCTCCCAAGAATTGAGTGATGGTTCAGGACAGGATTGAACTGTGTCAGGTTGAGATGCCACGAATGTTGTTCGCAAGGACAAAGAACTGTTGTCATTGACACCAAAGGAGCGATGCCGAAGATAGTCCGTGTTGCCATCATGTGAGTGTTCTACGTACTGACTGACTCGTGGTCTTTTGGATGGCTGTCCGAGTCTGTGCTTCATTCTGCTGATGGTGGGCAAACTGTGAAAATTGTTGCAGGCATGCCATGTGTGAACTTTACCTAAGGTCGTCCAACATGCGATTTGTTGAAGTAAAAATATATCTAACACGCACATCTGCTGTATTGATATGCAATAAAATCAAGCTACATTACAACAACCGTTAACTTACTGTGTGAAGGCCACTCAAACACGAAGACGCTTCTGGTACATCAACTCGCCCATCGAGTGAGCAACACACAGCTCCGAAACTCCCTCCACGTCGAAGAAAAACTCAATATCCTCCAAGTATGCAATGGTAGTACTGAGGTAACGAGTGACTGTGTCAGCAGCACGAAACTCAGCTGAGACACCACAAAAAGTAAGGATTTGATCTTGAACAGTGATGGAGCGGTTGAGCAAGCCTTGAAGTGTGGCTGTCATATTGGTGACAATGGTCTTATCACCATTATCGGCACGGTCGTCTGTGTATGCGATGCTGTTGACAAATTGAAGTAAGACACCCTCAGCAAATGCACAGGGTTCAGTAATCAAAGACACCATCTCGTCTTTGATCACTTTAAGGGTGAGCAGACATCCTGTGAGATCCGATCTGTGGGATGTTAATTTTGTATTCATTTCATTTTCTATTTATAAAACCACATACGGTGGGTCATCGTTCTCCTCAATGTCACTGAAATTGCCTGTCTCCAGCTCATCACCATCTTCATCCGAGTCATATCCATGCAGAGCTCTTGCAATGGCTTTCTCGAGCTCCGATGGCTGCCCCGTGTTCTTTTCAACACGAAACTCCCTTCGCCGTCTTAGGATTATATCTCTGTTTCTTCAATTGGTCGACCAGTCAGGAACCACCGGAGACAATTAATAAAAGCGGTTAGACTTACTTTGCATAATAGCGTCTGCGTTTATCACGACCTTCTTGCAGTTTAGCCTCAAGTGCCTTATCAATAAGAGGACGCGGCATGATTTTAGCTGCAGAGGTGTAACGGTGTGGTGGTGGTTGGTTGAAGAAGTTAAAAAGAAGCGGTGAGTACCATAGCTTCTTGAGTATGACACGAAAGAGTGGAATCTCAGTACTATTTCACAAGAATAAAACTAAGAACCGCAATGATTCATGAACGAGTAGTAATCAGATAAAAATTCAGCTGCAAGGTTTCAAAGCTTTCTGCCACGCAAGACCATTATACTTGAGAAGATTGAAGTAAGTCTCTACACTATTGTCCATCAAAGACAAAGCTTCCTCCCATGTATCATAATCCAACTCAACCACATCCACGGCAGCTGCAGTGCCTGAGCAAAGATAGTCTGAACAGGCCCCATCTGTATTCAAGCTACAAGAAAGCACTTCGCGAGCTTTGCAAAGAAGTTGTTGGGCGTCTGACACCATTCCCTCGCAGGACGATCTTGTAGATGGCCAGCCCAGATTGTCAGCATCTTGAATGAGTGTGAAACTGCGTGCTTCAAGCACAGCGTATTGAGAAGGTCTGGGACGATAACCTAGGTCAAGCCATATGTTATCGAGCTGCTGCAAAAGTTGTTGTGTGACCTGGCCGATTGGATGGTATGTAAGTGTCATTGGGGGAAGTTTAATATAAGTCACGTACCGCTGTAGCTCCAACATGTTTACGCCAACGAGTTCGGGACTTCAAGTGTTCATCAAGCTTGTGCCTAGGACAAACAAGTATTTTGAGAATTAGATGTGCAGAATGATACAACTGACACAGACTTTTCATAACATCTTCGCTTGGATACCAACCGAGCCTCGCGGCATTGTGCTTCGGTCTTGTACTTGGCTGGCATGAAGAAGTGTCGCTGACAGTAGTCTGATGAATGAATGTTGAAACACGATAAAAGTTGAAACATTGAAGCTTCATGTGAGGTCACTCACTGTAACAGTTGGACCTAAATGGGACACTCGCCGTACCAGGACTTCGGGACAAATGAATGTGGGCAAGATCACATCTTTTTGAACTTTCTGCAGTTATCATGATCTTGATCAAACCTCCAGCGCTTGCAAAGATGAGCTGACATCTCCTCATCATCCTCGGGGATGACTCATGGCATCCATGCACCGTGCAAAGGCTTGCTGTCGTCGCGTGAATGTGGAATCATCACCACAAATCCCGTAACATTGAATGAAAGCATCACGATGATCGATCACACTGTTGCCTAGACGAGTTATACCGTGGTGGACATAACGCATGCACTCTGCCTCCTCGTCTGCTATATTTGGTGATGGTGTTGACAGGCGCAAGGAGGAAAAAGTTGATGATGCAAATATCATTTTATAATTTATATACAATGACATGTAAAGGAGATAGGGCAGGACTGATATCATGGGGTCAAGAACGGACAGCAAGAAAGTACAGATTATCTACATTCAGGCTTGATGGCAGGTTGCAGAAACTGCGTCTGTAGTAACAACGGCAACCTTGTAAGTAATGATATTCAGCATTGTACAAGGAACACTTTACCGCTGCTTTGATGAGGATCAAGCGGGACATTGACTGAATTCGAAGGTGCCTCCGAGTCTATAATCTCAGCATGGCAAGCATAACAGTTACGTCGATGCGTTCGCAAGGCACATGCCGGGCAGGCTCCTGGCATCAATTGCGGTGAGGGAAACTCTGCAGTGATACCGTCATGGGCACGTTCAAAAATTTCTGTTGAAAGATTTGACATCATATCAAACCTGCACTGAACAGCTTGAGATACTCACCATTCTGATCCCTAATTAGCTTGAGTGCCGCCACAAGCTCATTTACGGTGAATGTCAGCTCTTTGGGAGGCCCGTGGGGGGGATACACTGAGGTAGAGTCACTCATCACAACCAAGTGGGGCGCAAGTGAGTGAGTATGCTAGTAAGTGAGTAGTACCTGTTATGAACACCTTAAATTCAACTCCGATCTAAAGAATGATGTTTCTCGGGGGCTAAGCGCTGAGCGCTGAACTTTAACTGTTTGAAATTCTGAAAATTTCAGTGTCAACTTAATCCCTAAAGTGGAGTTTGTCATACCAAAGCTGTCCTGAGCAGTATGACACGCTAAACAGTACATAGATAGGAAATTGACCACCTAAATCTTGCAATGAATATAAATCATTGGGCTTCGATGGTCCATGCACCACGCACATCACTAGGTCCCACTTCCTGGTCAAATAAGCTTCTTTCTTTTTTCATTTCGCTTGCCATCGACGCACAAAGTACGATATCTCGGACAAAAGTGCGTGTTAACGAGACATCCTTATGTTTATTATGTCACTCACCATGAATAATAGATGGCACCGCCAAAGTGGGCTACTGTCGAGGAAGAGAAGTTCTTTCAGTCGCACACTGCCAAATACCAAGTGTGTCAGGCAAAGCGCAACTATAGTGGATTTTGGGAGCCAGTGTTTGAGGAATGGTTTTCGACATTCCCGGAACGGCTTCGTGTCTTTAAGCATATCCCCCTTGATGTTGAATTGACTGTCGAGCAAAAGACCGAGGTAGGCAAGGCCGTTGAGCACCGTCGACAGGTATGTTACCATGATTCATAAGTTGAAAGCAAGGGCTTACGAGAATGTTGACTTGTCAGCAAATTATGAATAAATTCAAAAATGATATGGGCTCATCTAAAGTCAACCGTCAGACCAAAAACCGCAACAATAGAATGATGACACCAGATGTAGCCGCAGCAAGCACATCCCTGACACCAGCGGTAGCCAGTAAAAAGAGTATGGTTGCTCAGATGATCAGCAGTGCGAGGCATGTTCGTGGTCCGCAGGCGACAGAGGCGTTCTTGAAGCTTTTCTTCGATGACATGATTAAACCTACTCTTAATCTTGCCATTGAGAGAGCAAAGGCCGAAGCTGTGGCAAATGCTGCAGCTGAGAATAGAGAGGTCAGAATGCCATCGAATATAGCCGTTATCAGGAAGCAAACGAGCCTGCTGTATCACTCAGCGTCCGATGAGGTCAAACAACAGGTGGCGGAATTCATTGAAGAAGCCAAAAAGAAGAAGAAGAGAGAGTGGGAAGAGGCGAAGGGCGCAGGGGTAGCTGACCATCAAGTGTTAGTTGCATCTACAATATCCAAGTGGATACAAGCACTCACCTGAAACTCGCATCTCCAGATATATTGATAAACTACCTGGTGTCCTCTCTGAGTTCTTCGACGAGCTGCAGAGACTCACTGGTCTCGTTTTCATGGTTCTCATGGGTGGCCCAACACCAGCAATGGGCGGGCAGATTGATGTCCAGAGCTTTCATGTTGGTGCGACCGAAATTGGAAATCAGTTTGACCTCGCGTATCCTGAGTTCAACTCAGGGATCATGTGACCATGGAAAGAGTTCGTTAATCGTGTGTTTCGTAAGTCCGTGAAACCGAAACTCAGAATGTTTCTGACTTGGGGCTTGATAGCGGTGGCAACGGTGAAGGAAGAAGGAAGTGTTTGGGGTATGAGTTGACAGCCAACGCTAGAGCCTGAGCCATGGAAAGAAAGCTCTGATGGACATGTATCACAGACGCCTGATACATCTGATGGTGCCTTTGGGAAAATCCCACGTGATGCTTTAACACCAGTGGCGTCATCCTCGGATATATTATTTGAACCACTCACATCCTTTTTTGATGACGACGACCCCACTTTAAAGGTGCTCCCTACATATCCTTCACATTCGACTTCTGCTTCCATGGACTTGAATCTTGATGACGGGCTGTCTGTGGAAGGATACCACGAGTTCTTGAGAACGTACGTGGCTCCTCAGGAAATTCCAACACCGCCATATCCCATACATGGACCCACCACTCCCACGCCAAAGCCACTTACACCTTCTCAGTCTGAGATACAAGGCACAGATCTCATGACAGAGGACAGTCCTGCTAAATCCCATCCGCCGCCTCTCTCCAAGCCTACCTCTGCAGAGGACCTGCCAGATGCTGCACCTGCGCTGACGGATTCCATCACAAAGGACAATTCTGCTGATTCACATTTGCATCTGGCTTATTCACGTCCACAGCCTCTCTCCGAGTCTACCTCTGTGGAGACTGCACCTACAGAGGACAATTCAGCTGATTACCATTCGCACCCGCAGTCTCTCTCCAAGTCTACCTCCGCATTGGCTGCACCCTTCGAGTCTAACTCCACAGAGGCCGCACCCATCGAGTCTACCTCATGCCGTGCCCATCCAGTCTACCTCCACAGAGGCCGCACCCATCCAGTCTACCTCTGCAGAGGCTGTACCCCCTGGATGTACCTCCGCAGAGGCCACACCATTGATTGGCAGTCGTAGCAAACGAGTCCGGCAGATTTCCAAGCGCAACGAAATTGCGAACTCGATTGGGTCAGAGACTACTACCGGCTCTAAAAAACGGGGGAGTTCTGGTGTTAACGGTGGATACAGGAAGTAAGTCGTGCTCAGTGCTCTCACACCTTCACATGTCTGATAACTTGTTCCCTTTGCGCAGGAAGCAAAAAAATGCCTAAGTCAACATATATTTCCTTTCACTTCCCTTTGATCGTACAATACTCTTGTGGTTTCTACCTAGACTGTAATAATGTATCTATGAAAATTTGCAATCACGTTCACGCTCGAATATATTCTGCATGTGGTCTCAAGAAAACACTTTGTATCCATGAGTATTAAGACTATTTAAAAAAAAATATAACGCTTGAAGGCAGAAACTGAGGATGGATACATAGCCCCAGTGAGCAAAGCACAGATACATTGTCCAGTAGGTGCCTTCTGACTTGAACACAAAATCTTATGAAAGATACATTGTCCTCCTGGTGACCAAAGCACAGATACATTATGATAGGTAAGGGACAAGCAAAGGGACATCAGATGTATCAATTCTTGTAGTACCCAACCAGATACATCTCGAGAAGGATAGATACATAACCCTAGAGAAGCAGTCTATACAGTCATAACGATACATCTGATATACTGTAATGACTGAGAAAAAAGGGAGTTCAACCAGATACATCTCGAGAAGGATGGATACAAGCCCTGGAAGTGCCCACGCTAGGAGGATCCACCAAACGGATACATCAGTATGATAGTCAAAAGGTGATGTATCAGATACATGACCTAAATGGGTAGAGAAGCGCAATGGAGGATCCCATTGATACATCCCTGCAATAGCTGAGAACACTAAGGTCGCTCACCCCATTTTTGTACCCGACTTTTCTCAGTCATTACAGTATATTAGATGTATCATTTTGACTATATGGACTGCTACTACATACTGCCCTGAGGCTAGAGAATTGTGGAAGGAATGTAGTGTATATTTGAGTTGATTCAGCATTAAAGTCCAACTACTGCCCAACTGACCATTTTCGATGTTTTGGGCCCTTGAACTTTCCCACACTCAATTTCTTATCTATTTCACTTCCTCAGTACTCAATTCTTGTTGGATTGTGTTATACATTTAGAGCTATGATACTGAATATATTTTAAAACTACTCCAGGTGTCTGATTATCAAATTTCGATGTATTGAAAGGATGGGCTCCTTATCAGTAGAAATAGCAAGCATTCACACTAACTCAAACCTCCAGCCTATTTTGAGCTGATCCTTGTCACCAAAAGCAAGTATATATGCTATAATAATGATATATGAACAGGTTGTATTATCTATACAAGAGTAAGACACTGAAAAACATCAAAAGTGTCAAAAATGCGATTTTCCATGTTTTTGTTTCTGTAGCAGGATCCTATGTGTATCCTGGGCCAGCTATATGATAGATCTACTCCAAATATACATAGAAATAGACCCCTCACCTCAATTAAGGTCCGGTCCTACAGGAAAAATTTTCACAGGGGGTGAACCACCAGGAGAGGGGGGGCACACCATGCAACAGGGTATGACCCTATGGTCCTGGGCTCCTGATACATTGTCCCTATTGTTTAATAGATGCTGGGATTAATTTTTACAAGTCTATTCACCTAAAAATGATCAAATGGGAACATATTCTGTGTTTTCTTGCATATATGCTATATCTATTGATGTAGGACACTTCATGGGGTGAAATAAAGATGGGAATCTACTCATATATGCTCATAAACATGTTCTCAATATAATAGAACACTTCCCCACCAAAGGGGCAAAAATGCGAAAATGTTCTGTACCCATCCCTATTTTGAAAAGGCCCTGGAGGAGGATCAGGCACACAAATAGACAAAAAAAGCAGTCTAATATATTATATTATGTGTATATATACCAAACTACTACTTAGATACAAGGGAGGACCTATTGTGGTGTAGTGGTGAAGCTGCAGTGAGGTGGGGAGGGTGTGGGAATAATTGTAATTATGTGATGTACCATATTGGGATGATGTTTTGGGTGTTGTGGGGTAATTCCCACAGTAGGTGGCTGAAAATGCGAAATTGTGGAGTGTGGGAATAATGTGGGGAGGTTTGACATGAGGAGGTGACCAAAACAGGATGTTTTTTGTGAATTTCCGCTTTTGGAGGACAAAATTGCGGAATAAAACATACCAAAACATCTGACAAATGTGGAAAACACATTTGTGACTGAAAACACAGCTGAGTTTCAAAAATCCCAAAAATGCGGCTGTGAAAGCCAAAACACCCAGCAAAGTAGGGACCTGGCAAGGGCCATGCAATTAGGTCAAAGTGCGCTACTGGTAATTGCTGTGAATTATGTCAATTTGAAAGCTGGTAGTTGCCACTATATTAGGTCTAATACTACAACTAGGGATGTCGGAGGTTGATTTTCATATAGACTTTGGCACGGCTCGGAGAGTCTAAGAGGTTGGCGATGAGGGGTAATGGGTAACGGTCTTTCTTGGTTATCTGGTTAAGTCCACAGAAATCCACACAGAGACGGAGGGATCCGTCCTTCTTTTTGACGAACAGGACAGGTGCTCCGTGAGGCAAGGAAGAGGATCTGAGGAGACCATAGGAAATATTTTCATCAAGAAACTTCTGGAGGGCTTCAAGCTCAACCGGGGAGAGGGAATAGATGGTTCCGAGGGGTGGATTGGTTCCTTCTTCTAACTCGATCTTGAGATCGTACGGACGATGAGGAGGAAGTTGGCTAGCTTTGCCCTTATCGAAAACATCTGTGAAGTCATGGTATTCTGAGGGGATTTTGGAAAGATCCAGAGGATCAGATGATAGGGTAGTGGATCGGAGGTCTACTCTGGACAGACGAAGATAGATGCTGAACTGAGTCGATCCTTCCAACTTGCAGGCCCGGCAAAAGGCGACTGCATTTATCAAGGAAATGTTAGGAGTGACATTATCAACGGAGGTTCCAGATGTAGTCGGAGGAGGTGGAATATCCATCGGAAGAGAAGTATCCGAGGACGGAAGTGACGTCGGAGGGGTCGAAGGCATTCCTTGAGAAGTCGTCCGGAATTCGATGCTGCCCGAAACCCAGTCAATCAATGGATTGTGTAGGGTGAGCCAGCTATATCCAAGAACAATAAAACAAGAAGAATCCAATGGAGTAACGTAAAACGTATCAGAGGTAACTACACCGGACGAGAAACAGATGGGTAAATCTACGGCTTCAGTAATCATACTATTACAAGTACCATCGAACAAACAAAGAGAAATCGGAGGTATTGGATACATAGGGATTTTATATTTTCGGACGAAAGCAGAGTCTATAAAACAATGAGAGGAACCACAATCTAACAAACTAGGAAATTCGGAAACATCAGGAAATGTAGGGAGAGATACATATGGACAAAGAGAATTCGGATCGGAAAGTGAAACTGCATTGAGACGGACCTCCATCGCGTGGGTGGAGTCAATGCAACCCTCACCCCACGCAGAGTCAGGAGGGTTGCAGGCTATTTTTTTGCCTCGTCCGAGGCCTCCAGTTTGGTTTCTGGAGTGACCGTGGCTGCATGGCCTTTGGCAGCACGGGAGGTAGACTTGGTGCAGTCCCGGGCAGTATGTCCGGGACCACCACAGAACAGGCAGAGTTTCTTGTCAAGATGTCGCTGACGCTCTTCCGAGGTTAGTTTACCATCCTTACCCAACTTGGATGTTAGGTCTGGTCCTTTAGGAGCAGAGGAGGTGGAAGAGGAGGTGGTGTTTCCGGATTTGTTATATCCAGAGTTCTGGCTTCCAGATTTATCATTTCCGGATCCGGATGTGGTGGTCCGGTCAGACGAAGATTGCTTAGGAGGATGGGTAGTAGCTGGTTTGCTCTCACGGGAGACTTCTCCCTTATGTTCCCAGTAGCGAGCATCAATAATCTGGGCGAGAGTCTTATACTGAGCAAGAGTTCCCGGTTTGCCTTGACGGCAGATTTCATCCTTGATACGAGCCGGAAGTCCATTGTAGAATTGTTGATGTAGTGCTCCGTCGCCCCAACCTCAGACTTGGGATGTGAGACACTGGAATTCAATGATATACTTGTTGATGTGATGACCGTCACGCATATAGAGTTGCTCGAGTTGCATTTCTGCATCTCCGACAGGGTCATGGGGTCCGAAGTTGGTCTGGAGTTCTAACATGAACTCGGAATAATCATCCATCCAGTCTGGTTGGTCATGAGTGTTTCCGGACAGGAGATCCGGTTCAAACCATTCCAGGGCCATGCCTTTAAGATAGGACTGGGCAAAAGTAACCTTTGCGCGATCCGTCCGGAAGGTGTGAGGCTTGTTCTGGAAGTTGAGCTCGCATTGGACAAAGAATGCACATAGTTTCCGAGGTTCGGAACCATCAAAAGTATCTGGTTCACGGACTTTGGCTTTGGAGTCCTCGGATCCGGACGTGCGGGTGTTACGCGCGAGGTTGTTGATAGCTCGTGATAATTGTAGGAAGACTCTGTCCTGAGGAAGAAGATCATCATTGTTGTCATCTTCATCCTCGTTCTCTGGATCTGCTCCCCACGGATCATCATCATCCGGAGGACCTCCGCCAGGCATGATAGTGGCATTGTCCGGATCTGGATTCTGTTCTTCAGGATCTACGGTAGGAGTGCACGTAGGGGTTTCCGGATGAGGGCGATTAACGAACTCGGATATGCTTTGGTGTTGTGCACTAGTACGACGATGAGTGAAGCTTGTAAAAGCACTGATGACAGGAGAAGGGTCCTGACGAACAGATGAGAGACCCGCTGCTTGCAGGCTGTTATTGGTAGTACATTTAGGAGGCATAGGGTGTATGAGGAATATACTCGGAAAGGTGTGAGTTCGAATATACTGTTAAGGTTGTACTCTTGGGTTAACGGATCCGAAGGGCTTTGGCCTCAGCTCGTACGCTGTGCCCCTTTCCCAAGTATTGCCCTTGAACTTCAGAAAACACTAACGTATCGGATCCGAAGATCAGAATGTATAACGTATTGATATCTGAAGGTTATCCGGATAACGGAAAGACGAGTAAGACTAATCCGGACGTGTCTGGATTAGAAAACAACAGAGTAAAGACTATCCGAAGATAGAGCCGAGGATATAGACTATCGGATGCAATCCGTATAGTCTCGGATGGTGACAAGAGTTAACGAATACTCAAGTCCGGATGACAGAGAGAGGACAAACTAAGATGATATTCGAACTGAGGTGTTACAATGTAAGTACAGGAGTTTATATACCGAATGTCTAAGGCTTGAGGCTATGTACGAAGTATAAGCAAAGTCTATCGCTAATCAACGGAAGCCGGAAGGAAATCACGAGTGGACGGATGGAATAACATAGCCAGGAATTAATCACAAGTAAAACGGATCAGGGAAAACATAGCCGGAAGTTAAGGAATTACCGATAGCAGAAGAGGCTGTGATAAAGTTATATGAACAGGAAATGAATTAAGAAGCTTATCATATAACGGATCAGAAGCGGATCTGTACATCGGACCGGATCGGATCTATGTTCCAGAAGTCCGGATGAGAAGCGTTAATGTATGGGATATGACATGTAGTCTACAACAGTGACATTCAGTAACCAGTCAACATTTCCGCTGTGGAGTTGATGTAGCATGCCATGAGGAGCCATTGCACGGGTGTAACCTTGTAGTTAAGTTAAACTTCAGTTCAAAGATATGGAACAAACAGGTTACTCACACATGAGTCAATCTGCGAACTGCCTCTGGTGGACATGGTGATCTTGCTTTGGCCACACAGCACTGATCAGGTAATAGAACGGGATGTATGGCAGAACCATCGGGTTGACTGAAATCCAACATGCACGTAGCTGGTGCAGGCAATGTGGCACGAAGACCATGAAGTAATGAATGGAGGTGATCGTAATCAGGATCTTCTGCGAATGTGAGAGAGCGGGTGTAAATAAGAATGGTTATGAACTTGGCAGGGATGTTGTGACATATTTCTGCAATGGTAGCACGTGCTTTGCGCTCGAGTATAGTAGAGCTGGACAACTTCTCGTCATCATGGGTTAGCCACGGAAGGGAGCCATGCAAGAAACAGATCAGCATGTAAGTGAGTGACTTGAGATCATCACGACGACCTGGCTCGACTCCTAAGTGATTGTTGATCGAGGCAAATGCAGGAGTGCCAGAGAGACTTTGACCATGGTGAAATGGCACATGGTCACTGGTTGTAGCATTCCAGTATGTCTTCGTGATACCAAAGTCTATAATAAAGGCGGTGTGCCTCAAATTTCCAAGACCCACCAAGATGTTCTGCAGTTTGATGTCGCTGTGAACATAATTGTGAAAGTGAATATACTCCAGACGTGAGAGCTAGGAAAGTCAGTCAACCTATCTGCAAAGACCTCGGACCAAATGACTTACCAACTGGACTCCTAGATTGACGATATTAAGAAGGCTGAATCTTCGATTGTTTGCGAGGAAGAGTTGGTGGAGTGATGGCCCAAGGAGTTTGAGAACCAGCGCATGATACACTGACTCTCTACCAAACCAGAAGGTGCGGGGGATGCCAACTCCGCCTTCAAGTTGTTTCAAGATCCAGTATTCACGCTCCAGAGAAGATGAGTGGTCGACAACAGTTTCGAGTTTGAGAGCAACATGATCATCATTGATGATATTTTGTGCAGAATATACAACAGCTAAGTCATATAACATAAGTGGATCTGAACCAGAATAACAAAATTGACTACATACCATACGAGCCAGATCCTAAAATATCTCCCAGCCTAAATCTACCATCCACTCGAGCTGGGACCTTATTCATGGTAACTTACAAAGAATCCAACTGAATAGTGGGGAGATGTTGGAGAAAGCCTGAAAATGAGTTCACTATGCAACCCCCTCCAGCTGGCTTGAAGCTGGCTCAAGCCGTTGTTCCCACATTCTTGGCTTATGTTATACGTGCCAGTTGAGGTTGCCTTGCAGACCAGACCAAGTCACACATGAGTGACTTGGTTCATGAGGATCGCCGAACTGCCGGTTTATTGGTAAGAGCCGAACCCGGACCGGCCATAGCTGAGCTATGACACTACTAGTCAACATAGAACTTGGTGAACACAGACAAGATGGATCCATTATCGCAGTTATCTTCAAAGAGTATCCCCTTCAGTTGAGCGTCATTCAGATAACTGATGGGGGAAGATTGCAGAATCCCCTTAGCATGAACACGAATGAAGTCCAAGTCAACATCTTTGAGATCAGCTGCTTCATGTTGTTAGTTATGATATCCGAAATCCATGAGAGTGATAACATCAACTTACCAGCATATTTCGCCAAAGCATTGCAAGCAGCAGGATGGGATGAGACCAGACCAACGATGTTGATGTGGGAGAATGGGGCATGGACTTCGAGTGTTTGCAAGAGCTGTGTTGCAACATAACACTGACGGACTGCTTCATCAACAACAAGTTGAGTCACCCAGCCAACTTAGACAAAATCAGAAGGTGAGCTTTGCAAGAGAAAGTTGTGGGACACCTACTTTTGTTTTCACTGTAATCCCACATGGAAGCAAATGCATGACTACAGAGTTTGGGACGTTCACTCTCAAGTGGATCAACCTGGAGGTGGCAGGTCACCAGGACAGTATTCTCTGGGTGAGACAAACATTGGGCTCGTAGTCTTGTGCTGGTCATCTTCACCTTTTGCCCTATATAAAAGACTCAGCACTGCAATGACCAAGGATGTATATTAATTGCTGACCAGCTTTGGTGAAAGTAGAAATTTTACTTGCTTTGTCGCCCCAAATACTGTAGTTGGAGCTGAAGAGATCAGCACACACTTTCAGTGTATCATCTGAGACGTTATTGCCAACTGTTATTCTATAAAAGAATGAAGCATTGGAGGGAGAGGTAGGATTACAAGGGAGGGTAAGATGTCTGTTTGGTGGAGTTACGGGTGATGGCATTGTTGTAGAAGGTGACAGAAAGGTGTTGTAATCTGTCGTGCTATATATGAGCAAACATGGTCTGTGCACATGCTTGACACTCACCAGTAAAATTGACTTATAAAATAAAACAAAGTCATCATTTTCTGTCCCAATGGAGTGTGCTGTGGGTTCACAGATATATATGTCAATTATTATGGTACAATACAGTGAAAAAAAACTATAAGAGCCTCCTCGACACACAAGTTTGAAGCCCATCTTCCCAACCATGTCACCAAGTACCCCTCTAGGTTCTGGCACAGGCAATGCACCCAATATGTATCTTCATCCTCATCACTATCCACCGCTGCAGCCGCCACAGCACCCTCAACCTTTCATGCAACATTACCCGCCAATACTGCACCACTATGCGCCACCCTTACACCATTATGCTCCACCACATTTTGTCCAGTATCCACAGTACCCTCCAATGTGGCCAAACATTGAAACAACCCCAGCATCGTCAATAATGCGACCGGACTTGGAAGCTCTAGCAGTGCCAGCATCATTGAGAGTGCCAGCAGCACCAGCATCGTCCCAAGCATCGAGGTTGTGACCAAATCCTGAACCACACCCTGGTGGTATGAGCCTGATTTGGTCACCATATCAATACTGACCGACTTACAGTTTTTAGTTTTGATATTGATGTTGTTGCTGATGACATGAAGCGCGGCTTTCGTGGTGAGACAGACATGCCTTGGGAGGACTTCAAAAGTTGTGTTCTTGCATTCCTTGATAGTGCTGCTGATGAGGTCCAACTTGTGTATAAATTTGTGGGGGACAACAGTAGAGCTACTCAACTGAACGATGTGGAAGCATTCAGTATTGCCATGGACTGTCTTTGTCACAAAGCATTCAATGCGTGCACACGAGTCGTTACCTTAGAGGTAAAGAATGCAGCAGTAAGTGATTATCTGTGTCACATAAACGAAAATAACTTACAGTTACCACAAGGTCAAACAGACTACTACCACCAAAGCAAACAAGAGGACATGTGCAGATGATATCCCTCCAGCATCAAGTGACGAGGATGTGACGCAACTCAAAGCTTACAAACAGCTTGAGAGCCAGATTCGATGCGAACTTCACCATGGTCATTGTTTTGTAGATCGCATGAGTGGCTATGATAACCATCGTCGACTTGATCACGCTGAGATGACTCTCTGGGCTAAAAAGATTGTAAGTCTCGCATCCATGAGAGAGAGAGAAAAACTTAACTGGGTTAGGCTCTCAGTCATGCAACAATCTACAACCCACCTTACTGCCTCAATTTTGACCACGGCCCAACCAAAAAGCCTCGTCACTCAAGGTCGGCATCATCACCTGAAGTCCATGTTACCATACAGAATATAACAGCAGATCCTGCTGCAGTTAGGTCAAAGACTCCTAGTCCTCCGCCACTTTCGCAGCCATGCCACTTTGATGCCACAGCTAGGTCGAAGACTCCCAGCCCTCTGCCGCTTTCACAGCCACATCACTTCGAATCTGCAAGCCAGATCCCTAGCACACCATTTCCAGACTATCCAAAAGTCAGGGTGCTGCTTGGACTGATCGATGCTGAAAGACCAGAATTGCAACTTGCTGAACTTGAAACACCCCTGCTAGATGCAGGGGTATTTTTGTCAAGCCAAGTAATACTTCTACCAGAGGATGTGCTGAGTGTGATCGGCGATATGGGAGAAAGGCGAGCCAGAATCCTCCGCAATTATGCTAAATGGACTGTTCTACCACTCCTTGGACTCGTCAATTCCTACGAGGAACCAGAGATACCAGAGATACCCAGTGCAGGATCTCAGAATAAAGGCAAGGAACGTGCTGTTGAGGCTGAGGATGACACGTGGCAGGAAGGAGAATTATGGATTGATGGGTACAGAAGTGGCGGGTCCGACAAGTACACGAGCGATGACAAAACTGAGGGGCACAAGGAATTCCTGACCTGATACAAATTAATCACTTAGTAACATAGCACTGCTGGCAGTTTCAACATGCCTGCAAGGGTAGTTTCAACACACTCCATAATGACCCCACCATTACGCAATATATTTGCTATGCTTGTACCAACCATGAGCCTTTTCACTTGTGACGACACTGTATACAGCTTCCCATATCAAAGTGTATGGGTCGCAAGCTGGACCCTCAGTCTCACCAAGCACATAGTCACAGTTTGAGCGAAGCCATGCCTTGATGGCCGAAAAGGCCTCCTCGATAGGATTCAAATCGGGTGAATAAGAGGGCAGGTACAAGAGCCGCATACCACTATACATTAAAGAGAATCAATATCATTAAGCATGAAATAAGGACTAGCATACTGCTCTTCGACCATGTCACAAATACCTGGGACTTTGTGGATGCTTGCATTGTCCATGACCAACACCAAGTTTGGCATGGGCCAGGGCTGCATTTGGTCTAATACACCAGAAATGAGATGCCCGAATTCTTCACCAGAGAACAAATGGTCTAGAACCTCCAAATGCAGGATACTGTTGAGTGATAATGCTGGAAGAATTGAATATCTAACAAAATGTCAATACATTGACAAGAGAGTTACTGCAAAAGTACCTTTTGCCGCATATAAAAAAGTCCTGTTGTCGCACATGCTGCCCAATAGGAGCCCAAGCAAAATCACGGCGAAAGGAAATTCGGTTGAAATGACATTCATCTGCAAATACAAGGTGCTCAGGCTGGAAATGTTCCCCTATAAGCATCTTGAAGGCAGTGCAGTCATCTTCATCACGTTTGACAGAAGGGCATGTAACCTAGATAGTGCTGTATTGAATCATACATATCAGTAAGGACAGGTGAGTGATGACCTACCTTCTTCTGTGTAAACCCTCGCCTATGCATTGTTCTTGAGATTGTTGCAATCGAGACTTCGAAACCACAGATCTCCCGCAGTTGATCTTTCATTTTGGTGAGGAGAATATCTGGTTGTCGCTCAATACATGCCTCAAGGAACTAAAGAGTCACACATAAGTAATACTAAAATTAAACAATAACTCACATTTGCATCGAGGGTATTGAGGATGCGAGGTCGACCTGCACAAACTGGTGTCCTCACAACTTCGCCAGTCTCCCAAAACGTCTTCTGCATGTAGTGCAGTGAACGCTCACTTATGCCAGTGTAATGGCGGATCATTGGATCCTGAATGTTTAGCAAGCTCATTTGCAGAGCAATCTGCTTTTGTTCCTTGGATATGTGTTGTCCCATCGTGGATTGAGATTGAGCGTCGGAAATTGAAATGTTCAAGATCTGACTTGTTGCCAAATGTATGTATTTTTTTTGCTTAGGCCTAGTGTTATGCAAACAGCTGTAACAAAGGTGTCACATTCTTCAAGAACACACCCTTGACACCACTTTGATGATGTTCCCACAGTATGTAAGACCCTATTATTATGTTGCAGACAAGTAGTCTGTAAGACCTCATCTCTGACGAGGTCCTTCCCTTAATTTCAGGTTTTCTTGCACCTCTCCCTCGCAAGCATCACTACATGATATTTGGGGATGTTTGGGGAGGGTGGGTTTGACGTCTCCTCAATGTTTGCTCTTGAGCCTCTGCAAATAACCTCTCCAGATGGTATCACCATCTGATGATCACCATCTCCATATGTTGTTTTTGATGTCAGTGAGGTGATGGTGGATGTTTTTGTAATCCTCTAGAGGCTCCCATGATACTTCTGGCGATTTTATTTTATTTTATTCAGTTCATCCTCCTTGTTCTAGCGCGATTCAGACATTCAGACACATAAGTATGCATTGATCAATATATAGTAGATACAAATGGACTCATAAAGACACCAATAGGCAGAAAGTTCAGATGCAAAGCCTCACAGTGTAGTTAGATGATGATACATTACTCAATATATGCATGGGGGAGGGACACAGTCAAATGCGGCTGGAATGAATTGAGGTCTGCGAGTCTAAGGAGCTTGTCCTCCATCCTCCGGGTCCTCAGGATACTCATTGGAATACTCGCACCCATACCCATGCTGATATCTCCCTCCCGGACCAAAATATGCACTGCTCGGAGGGTGCCAATAGCTCTCGACATATCCATCATATCCATCTCGAGAGTCATGGTATGGAGCATCATGATACCCGCTGTTGTGATACTGAGGTTGAGGGCCATGAGAGGGTTGACGAGGGGGGCCATGAGAGGGCTGATACTGATGAGGACGGGGCTGAGGGCCATGAGGAAGTTGTGGAGCGCGATGCATAGCACGAGGATCGTGATAATAGTCAGACTGGGGGTACCAAGTGAAGCCTGGACCATAGTGTGGCACTAATGGACCTCTTGGACATGGGTCATACATTAGTCTAACCTCTAGATCATACAAGACTTCCATGGGAGGTTCACTGCACCTGTGATTAGCAAGGTCAGGCTGCAGAGATGGAGGACAGTCTGAGCAGATGGGGTCTGCATGCATGGTGTTGTCCTGGCTTGCTGTGCGATGAAGGACCTTCAACTCAGCTGAGGGTGCAGCTGATATAATTGTTGAAGGGAAGAGAAAATGTGCGATAGGCTCGTCCCTTAGGGGATGCAAGAGAGCTGGGATCCACAGGTGACAACTCTAGGGGGAAATGCGCGAAGCGCGCAATAAGGCGATAGGCACAGGAACAAAGGTGCTATAGGCGTGTGAAGCGCCGGAAAGTCGCGCGCTATAAAGCGGAACTGTGTGAAAGTGGTATGCAGACAATACTGAGACTTAATGAGGCATTAAGGTGTGAGGTGCGATGCAGATATGACCACTAGAGCTAACTGCTACTAGGGCTTGCGATGATTTATTCAAAACATAATAAAAACTCGGAGTAAGATGTAGTGAGATGGTAATGGTAGATGGTAGTCAGTGTGAAGTAAGAAGGTAAAAAGTCAAGTCAAGTGATATAAAATAAACATGGTATGATGTTGAAATAAATGATAAATGGAGAAATGCATACCTGGGAACTTGGTTGGACATGGGAACAATACTCCAGGAGGTCAGGCGCCCTATGGCGCTTAGGCATGGGAAAATTCGCCTAAGGCGTGCGCAAGTTGCGCAAGTGTCGCCTAAGTCGCGTGCATTGCGCGAATGCCACGTTTATTGCGCAAGTGTCGCGTTGCATGCATGGTACTGTAGACTTGACCTACACTGCAATATAGGCCATTGTGAGGCTACTCAGGATCGAGTCTCTACAGTGAGTCATAGAATCTGCGTGGATGGGGCCTGTGTGCAAAGTGTTGCTTGCCACCACATGAGTAGCCAGCTCTATCTGGACAGTGTCATTTACTGGCTGCATTACCAGAGTGGCAGTGTTTGTCTGAATAGAATTTTCTGGGAGGGAAGGTACTTGCTGATGAATTTGCGAGGGGGACAAGGGTGGCATTGAGCGTGTGGGCACACTATCGACATGACCAGCTGCAGCAGCAGGCTCGGTGCTTGTGGGTACCTCTACAGGGCCTCTGGCAGTGCCATCAGCATCATTTGTTTCTGCACTGGTCTTTGGGACCTCTAATCACATCGTCAGTTCGTAGTTTTGAGGTTGATCAATGCCACACATAAATTACCTTGAACTTTGGGGCCATCATGTAGGCGTTTAGCAGGTTGCTCTATCACTGAGTGGTATGGGTAAGTACCATTGCAGCTCACAGCAAACAAAAAGACTCACCTTGTGCAGTTACATTGGGAGCCTCCTCATTGTCTTTGACAGTGGAAGGTCATTTGCTCTTCTCAGAGCATGCTTTGCCTTTCCCCTTCAAGCTCTTTGAATGTCCTGCCTTTGGCAAAGGAGGTTCAGCAGGTGAAACCCTTTTCTTTGATGCTCGCAGGGTGGTCTCCGACTTCGCCTTTTGTTTCTTAGATGTGGCAGAGTCATCTTCATAGTCTGAGTTGCTCTTGGTGTTGTCATCATCTTCAGGCTTCTCAGAGCCAGAGTGAGCATTGCTGACCTCACTGGACACAAGTGAAATGACTTCCTTCTTGACGTTCTTCTTGACGATTTTCTTCCCGTCCTTCTTGACCTCCTTCTGGCTCTTTGGGGGCCTCACCACCTTGAATTCACGCGACGGGGGAGGTTTAAGAATGGGTTGAACGGAACCATCATCATCAGAGTCATTGTCGTCAGAGAGACTTGCAAGAGATTTGTGTGATTTCACTGGTGCCTTTTTCATTCTGGTAGCAGCTGCACTCAGCTTTGCACGGGGAAGTCCAAGGTGATCCGATTGGCCGTTTGCAAAAAGATGATGCCCTCCTTTATGAGTGCAATCTTCTGTGGGAGGTGCTCCTTCTAATATTGGCATCTCGGAGGTGAGGAGTTTAGCTATAAAGAAGGATCCACTATAAGCATGCGTGAGATAACATAGATTCAAACATACCTTGCATAGCCTCAGAAACCTTTTTGACCTGCATAGAGCCTGCCTTCAAGGCCGCGACTAAAATCCCAGTCTCTTTCAGCGTCAGATTGGCGATTCCTTTGTTTGAAGTCATATGGAAATCGCCAGGGAGCAACACATCCTCTGGATATCCCTTGATGATCATCCTGAGACAAAGGATCTCCACAGGAAGAGTCTTCCATGGAAAGTTCCTCTTGGATGATAGCTTGCTGCCGAGTTTCTCTATTGTTTACCATTAGCGCACAAATGAACAACCAAATGTACTGAGACATACCAATTTGTCGAGCTAACTCTTGCTTGATCCACAGGATTCCGTTCTTTGAAATATCCAGGCACTCTTTCATCGTCTCTTTGATCATTGGTGCTTTGGACTGGTTGCATTGGATGATCCCGATTTCGTCTTGGAAGGCCTCTTCAATGACACCCAGAGACGTTAGGTTACTTGTATCAACACTCAGCATAGATCCTGAATAAATCCATCCATGCTTACTATACTTGGGCTTTGAGATGGCCAATGATGGTATCATCATCGGCTTTACAGCGCGTCAGCCAAAACTACAAGAGGGTCATCAGATCATCCCCCATAGTGCAAAAAATACTCTTACACCCGCAGCTCCAGCCGTCATATGGGCCAAACCCAGAGAACCATCCTGATTGACAACTTTTCCACATGTTACCAGTGCACCTTCAAACCTGAAACGAGCAGCAGCAATATCCATCTGTGTGATGTCAGAAATGCAACATTGTGAAATCAAAGAACTGGACATACCATAGCTGAGACCTTCTTGCCAAACTTATGAAACTCCTGAGCCCACATGGCAACTGTCTGTGGTGCACCCATCAGGACTGTGGCCTCCTCATGATACTCAAGAATTGTTTGCCAGGAGTCCGGATATTTCTTTTTGAACAGCTCGTAACAATTGTGACGTACAGTTGCACCTTGAAATTCATTGAATCAGTAAGACACAGCATCAAACAAAATTAAGAAAATTCACTTGGTGTGCTAGGACCCTCTGGAGCCATGTTGCCAAGTCTTTTCAGCTCCTGCTGGAGATTAGCCTTGAAGTAGCTGCTATAAGCATTCCAGTGGTTGATGTTGTTGAAGGAACACCCATTGCTCTTGTGTCATAAAGCAATGACTTGATGGGTAGGAATCGAGGTGTTGCGGCTGATGTTGCAAATGACAGTTTCGAGCTTCATAAAGCCCTCTTGGAGTAAGGCATTTGCCATGCCCTGCCTTTGACCTTTCACCATAGGGACAGCATCACCTTGATCGTCTACGTCCATGGCCATGTTGGGCCCAAAATCTATGTCTGTGGGAATGAATTCGGGATGAGGCATATCCCAGTCCTCAACAGTGGGTGTTGGAGGGATGATCCGTGTGTGAGGGACTGCAGCAGGCAGCGTTGTTGACGGTCCAGCTATGCCAGCCTTGTGAACATTGCTATCCAAAATGCTGAAGTTGATACCACCGAAGTTGTACTCCTCCTGCATAAAGGTGGCTGTAGTGAATAAGTTTGGCCATGGAGGCTCACGAGGAGGCTCGTGTGAGTGGGAAGGGATGATCTGAGGAGTATCGTAAAATAAATCTTGAACAGGCTGAGCCTGGCCAGGGGGCGTGGGCTGGTGGGGAACAGCAGGTTGAAATGGGACCAAACATTGTCTGGGAACAGGCTGAAATGGAACAGAGTGTTGGCAGGGGGCAGGAAATAAAAACTCAGAGGTTGGCTCAACAAGAGGCTGAGATGGCACTGAATGTTGTCAGGGGACAGTGAGGAGGGACTCCGAGTCCTCTGAGGTTGGCTTGACAAGCCTTGCCCAATGCGCTGATGCCTCCTTGACCAAGCCTCCATTGCGGTTTGTGGCTTTGATGTGGGTCCGGAGTTTTGTTGGAGTTTCGATGACAGGAGTCAGTTGACACCTTCCCCCACCAACTTGCTCCTCAGGAAATCCTTGTTCACTGCCAGCCATGTGAGGCTCAGTGTGAGTGTATTCAGGAGGAGGAGATTTTTGTAAATCTGCCAGAGTTTTTTGAGTCATAGCTAGGGATGCATTAGCAATTGTGTAGTCCTAATCATTGAGACTTTACTTTATGAAGACAATTCAAATGCAAGATTTGAATGAGGTTGCAGACAGTTTTTTTTCCTGGAAAAAGGTTAGATAGTAAGCCAAGAGCATGAGGAGAAAAAAACTTGAATCAACATACTGAGATGATCTTAGAAGATGAGCAGAGGCAGGAGATAGGTTGATGGTGATCTCCCTCCATCTTTGTAAGGTTTAATGAAGGGATCTGCTATTTGAAGAGAGAAGTTGAGAACACTGTGATCAGTGAGGATAACTCACTTATGGTCCAGAGATCGCCATTAGGCAGAAACATTGCCAGATGATCTGAAGATGTTCAGATTGAGTTCTGAAGTGGTTGATAGCCGCTGTTTGAAGATGGAATTCAAGAACTCCATGATATGCAACTTAAAGAATAACTCACATGTCAGATGCGTTTAGTATATACAGTTCAAGCGTCGCAATTGCAGTGAAAAGAATTAAGCATACTTGAATCAACAAGGATCATGAACATTTGTGTGGGAAAACAATCAAATCACACCAGTAGTTGTGTAGCCAAGTCTTTTTTTATGTACTGTTCTACAGTTGTAGCGAGGGGAAATTCATGTTAGCCTGGTCTTGTACACTACCATCTGACCCCCCAGTAAGCCCAGTCTGATGCACGTCCTACTCCCCAATAAGTCCAGTAATCCCATGGCCTCACACCACTCTCCCACAACTCACGCCTCAGCAACCAGCGTGTTTCCCACAATAAAAAACATTTGATCTCCTACAAACCGGATGGTCAGCACATCGATAACTGAGTGAGATTCTAGGTACTCACAACATGGAATTTGTCACATGCCTGACAAAGTTGCCATAGTTGCAAGTTAGTGATACTAGGTATGTCCTTTTTGACATCAAAGCTGGGCAATACTTGCTCGCACAATGGCCACCTTTCATCATACTCATCGAATATTTCATCGATAAGAAGGTCAGTGCGGCTGTCCCAAGGCTGATGTCTTCGGAACATTGGAATTTTGGAACGCAGGAACTCAGCCTGATGTGCGTCCATCTTTTGTGACAAGAGGTAAGCCTAGAGTGTGAGGAGAGAAAAAACATACCAAGATGATCTTGCAATGTGGTGTGGTTGAGAAGATGAGCGGAGGCAGGAGGAAGGTTGATGGTATCTCCCTCCATATTCATATAGGTTGATGAAGAGATCCACTGTTTGAAAAAAGAAGTTAAGAATGCCATGATCAGTGAAAGACAACTCACAAGCGCATCGCTGGAGCCTCTCCAGCTGTTTGGGATTAGTAAGTGCTGCATGGTTTGAAGTGCAGATCACCAGATTATGAATGGAATTTTTGTGCTGGTAGGACACAAGGACGTGCCCTGATTCTCATAGGAAGCTGAAATGTTTGGCAGTTTGTGGTGGTAGTGACATTAGTGACAGACAGAGTATGTGCACAGGGAGAGCTGCGAGTGACAGCAAAACTTCTCAAATGCGCTCCAGATGCTCACCGAATTCTAGAGCAGCTGTGAGACATCAACATTGTCTTCGTGGAACAGCTGCATGCAAAGTGAGTGGGACAGAAGAGACAAGATGTAGTAGGGGAGGAAGGAAGAAGGGTGCTTAGGATGTTGACACGTGGGAACCGAATCACCAATGCCAATGCAGGATGTTGTCACGTGGGAACCAAATCACCAATGCCGACGCCGGCATCTACTGATCTCACAGATTCTCACTCTCCATTATTGATCTAATCCTTTGTTATCAATGGTATGCTCACTTAATCTTTACCAACTCACCAAGTCCAAGGTGTCCTTGTTGATGGATGCCGACCTCGCAAGACTTGAGATTCAACTCAACTGCATCGCATCCAAGCATGACTTATCTGCGGAGGATGTGTTAGAGGAATGGCTAGAGAGGTGGAAAAGCTATGATTCAGAAAGTTGGAGGTTGCTGGATGGGTTGCCATGCATCATGGGCGGTTTAACCGCACTTTGTGGTAAGTTATACTGTCAAGCGTTCTGTAGAATGTCTGATCGTGGATCCTACAGGAAACCTCAGTGGGCAGGGGTTAAACTTTCCCTGGAAGACCCTGCCCACCTTCCTAGGGAAAAATGGCTTAGTACTCTACAACTATCCAGAAGATGCCCTCATGCCTGGTGAACTTTGCAACATAAACCACAAGAGCAAAGGTATCAATGACCTAACGCTTCATGAGCGCGGCATGCTCTCAGATGCCCTCAAAGATGGCTCACTGACCCTCAAACGCTTCCGCGCCAAAGATTTTGTCTGTAGCCTATTGGCCTCTCGCAAACCTGTCATCTATGGCAAGGCTCCTGGACCTGAGTCACCCCATGTATTCGGACGTCGCTGTCTTCTTAGATAGATGTTCTATAGATAACCACCTATAAAATCAAATATCTCCACGGTCAGTGATTCAGACAAATACCAATGACTGATAACGTGGTCACTCATGGGTGGCTGTTCAGCGATGCTCGAAGATACAATCAGCGGGCAGAATATCTGTGAGGTCAGCAGTGAGCAGTCAGCTCAATGATGTGCAGGGCACGGAAACAATAGCAATGACAATAACAAAGAAAATAAACAGCGTGTAATGATCAAGCCAGCCCTAGGCTTGTAAGATCATTTACTAATGATCATCTAAAGTGCTACCCTTATCCTAGGGTGGACCTTCCTATTCCAGCAGGATCGCACTTTACAGGATCTCCATCAATTACCAGACCGCACCCGCCGAACCGCTCCATGTCCTAAACCCCATTGCCACTTGACTCCATGGGTGCATTATTCTTTTGATTCTTATTGCTAATAGTTCGTAGGTACATACTACATGTTACCGGTCAGTTTGACAGTACTTTACATATGGGATACCCACACTATTTACCGTCGCTACTAACTTCACCTGTACATTCCAAAGTCTCATGCGACTGGGTATATAGGACTGAAAAGTCACTCACTTACTTACTTTCGCTCCCTCAATCATTCGTAGTGTTAGTCGCCAGTAATCACCCTCTGCAGAATAAGAGATATCCTTGCACTTTGCTTCTCATTCATAGTTAGATCAATGGTAATTGACTGATTGTTGCCGGACCGCTACTGGTGCATTGTGGTATCCTTTAGTCGTTCTTAGGTCTTGGTTAAAGCTACTGACTCATTCTGGTGCTTGCCTAAAAGCCCGTGCTTACCGCTCGGTATCTTCAGTCGAGCCTGCCTGTTCTTATTTCTAGGAATCCCTCTTATCAAAAGGGATACTCTCACTTTCAGTTCCCTAAGGGTTGACTACTGAAGCTTGCACTTATAGAAATTAGGCTTAGTCTATACTAATGTAGCCCCTTTCTATTAGTTTCACTGGGTTTAGCCTGCATTACCCAGAATTCAACAGTGACAGATGCCACTGTAGATACCATGGATGAACTTGATATGGTTGGTTATTCACCAGAGTATTGAGTAGGCAAGTACACAGAAGTATCTTTCCCTCACATTCTGTACTCTGCACAACGAGAGTGTTGTCAGTTTGTCGTTGTACTATACTATGCATGTACTTGTAGCATATACAATTTTAATTACAAGCAAATCCACCGAGAAATCACACAAGGCCATGGAGACCGACTCAAATGGCAAGATTGGACAACTTTTGCGGTGCCATGGAAGGAGAAGAGATGTACTGGGTCTGTGTGCCTTGTTACAATCAGATTTTGCGACACCAATCCTCCTGTGAGGATCATCTATGGCGCAGAAGGAGGGGAGGAAGCACCCTCCAGAGAGGTCTGTCAGCCAATGATATAGATTATAAATCTTGTAAAAAAACAAAAAACATGTCTGTGGGGGCTCATGCGTCCCAATGAAAGCCTACAAATAGGCCAGGAGGGAAGGCCTCATCAGTCTGGTTCTGATCATATAGATATTTACAAGGTTTTATCATGCGGAACGAGCTTACTGAATGTAACTGTGGTTTAGTGCTTGAGTTGTACATGTTTCAACTCACTCAGACGTGTGACTTTGACGCCAACTCACTCAATAATGTCTAAGCTCCCGTTGTGCTCAGCTGTTTGATGACCATCGAGCTCATGATCTATTGATTCATGATCTATTGCTTTGTTGGCCTGCTGCTTGAAGGGACCTCTACCCTCAAATCACACAAGCATTAGGGAAACACAAGTTAGTTCTTGCATTCATTGTACACTATGAAACAGGTATTTTAGCTACAAGTCCATGTATGTAGTGTCTGAATGTTATCATATCATCTTTGCGAATGCCTGGTCTGTGTGCACCTCATAACACTGCTGCAATAGCTGCGAGAACCCATAGACCACAGTCATACCCATTTGTTTGCAGAGGCTGGACTATCAGTGGGCGAGCTACCCGACCCTTGACGTCAATGAGGCCTGAGCCACGACTTTGGTGGGCAATGGATGATAATTGGCTGATAAGATTCATGATATCCTAGAATTATCATGAGTTTAACATAGCACAACTTGAAATGATACTCACCTTGACATCATTTTGCCATGGTTGTCTGTCAGTGAGACTGTTGAAGAGGTGCAACTCTTTGGTTGACATGTAGACCATGCAAAACACCCAATGCCCAACAGGAGAGGGCCGATGAATTGGTATAAGCCAGATATCTTTCTCCCAATATGATGTCCACGATGTATTCCGCTACAGTACTTCATCAGATGCATTGTATTGAATGCGGGGAAGATCATGCGTAGAGAGAATGGCACAAGGATGCACATGAGAGGTAGTTAATACCTCGGAGTAGAGCAGTGCAGCGATGCCATTGACACATGTGTCGTTGAGTCGGGCTGTAGGCTGTGTGAGTATGGAGAGATCCCTTGGCTTGAACACTTGATGAGGGAAGCCGTCTTGAGCTGGTCGCATGCAGGTTTGAGAGATGTCCTTCGTATGTTTGATGGGGTTCTCCTTGGGGCTAGGAATTTTGAAGTGATCATTTTGAAGATTCTATGAGGTAGGATAAGTATGACTCTATACGAGGTATTGGAACGTACCTCTGGGAGTTGCCAGGTTATGATATATTCAGGTTCTCCCATGGACTTATCTTCATCATCGTCCTCATCGTCCTCATCACTGATGGTACCATCTTGTAAAACATCTGAGAGCACCACTTGTTCAGGACCTTCTTCAAATGTGTGTGGAACAGATTCCTCGATGATGTCTTCTTCAGGGGAGGGATCTAGAAGTGTGAGGGAGGTTGGTATGAGCGAGTATGCAGCAGTGGTTGGTGATCCGTGGCTCCCAGCAAGAGAAGTGGCAAGCTGAAGTGCTGCATTGCCACTGCCATTTAAACAAGTGGAAGACGCCCATGGAGTAACCCATCTAGTCTGTAGTAGAAGGACATGATCACACCGTTGCTGAATCATGAACATGAATGTTCAGTCTTGTTAAATTAGCACTGATCATCGACGTGTGAAATGACTTACTTGTAGGCAAGCACAGAGTGAGCTCAAGAGCTGCAAGTTCATCTCCAAACCATTGGCAAAGATTGTCAGTCTCGAGCCCAAGGTGGCGCTGTTCTTCCTGACACCGCTCTCATTTCAACAATGCTTGTATCCCATCTCTGACATCTGGATCTTCCATCCAATGAGGAACGTCGCCTACTGACAGGGTGATCCAAACATCCTCCATTAATGTTTGGTTATTTCAAAGGTCCGCAAGCTTGGTAGGAAGAGGAGTAGGAAGTGGGATGCTCCAGGATGGATCGTAGAGGCTCTCCAGACGCTCACAATATGAGTTGAATTTGCGAATTGCAGTCATTAACGCTGGCTGGCACTTTGCAATTGCCTTATGAGTTTGTTGATGAAGCTTCGTGCCTTGCGAGATAACAAGTCAGTTTTGATGATCTGAAATTGGAAGAAAATACTTCACCAAGGGCCTGATTTGCACCACCGACGGCGCAATCAAATTTGTCCCACTCAAAAAGCTTCCTATAGCTCTCTTCCAAATATTGATTTTGAGGTCATGGGCCATCAGGAGTGTTCGAATGAAATCTAAGTCCACATCTTGGAGCTCTGGAAACCTGTCATGAACATTGAGTGACAAATACAGTACTTCAACCTTGGTCATTAGACATTCGTGGCTGCGCTCAAGGCTTGCTATAGCATCCAATGTCTCTTCACTGACCGAGCCCTTTTTGACCACAGAACATGTGGCTTGCAAAGCCCTATCTGAAGCATCTAGATCTGCCTGTAGAGCAAGCACCACGTCAAGTTCCTTTTTGAGCCAGGCAGGAGCATCTGTAGTTCACAATGCATGACATAAGTTTCATCTTCAAATGAGGAGAGCTAAACTGACATATGGGTGCGAATGGAGAGTTGGGACTTCTTCTGATCTGCCCACTGCACCTGCAGATCCTCGGTGGTGATCCCACATTTCCTTAGAGCTTCCTTCACTGCAGATCCTTGGTTGTCAACTCCATGTTTGAGTTGACATTTGATCCAATCTCCGAGATCTACTTGCATCTCCAGACCAATGGCAGCCACTTGCCTATCTATCAACCAAAGGCGCCTTTGCCTCTGTGTGTGTGTTTGAAGAATCTTCATCAAAGCAGATCTTCATCAAAGCAGAGTAGGCACTTACTGAGGATGAATGTTGTATTCCAATTAGCTTAACAAATCTCGACCATAACCTCTCAGTACCCTCGCCGTCTGATAGGCCAAGCCCAATGCACATCTGAGGGTTGTACTTAAGCTGACAGGCCCACTCATGGCTGTATGCATGCATTGCAGTGGTTGCAAATCGAAGACGTGATGTCACCAAAGAAGGCAGGATATCATACTAGTATCACATAAGCGGGAGAAGTTGTATCTTAAGGAAGCTTATGTGTGACAATGACCATGAGAGCACGCAACCAACATCATAGAGGGCAATGACATTGGCTTCCTGTGGGACCAAGGAGAATCAATGCTCAAGTAATGCTACAGCATATTTTTGTTGCTCGCCGGGCGAGTCAATATTGGCAAAGAACAATGGAATGTCATGCCAGCAGATGAGCGCCATAACTCCAGTATCGTCGAACAAATCCATCGCGGCCTTCTGTTTCTTCCCATCTGCAGCTTCATATGAGTGTTCACATTGATCTATTGCTTCATCTGGCACTGCTGAAGTGTGCTTCTTTGGGGCACATTTACAAAGTGATTGTATGCGGTGCCTGACTTCATCCACTTGAGCCTTGGGAAGGAAATAGGCAGGATCGTAGAAGCGTGGGCAGTCGCCCGCAGACCATCGGTGTCAATGATGGAAGTTGCCATCTGTTGCAACATGAATGTCGCCACCCTCACTGAGTGGTCTTCCAAAAACCACACCTGCAAAGCACGCAGGACAACGCTGCATAAGAATGGAGGAGCACCTGCCTTTGGTGAGTGTTGCATTGGATGATGTGGGCGTGGATATACCACTGTCATCTGGAAGTTGAGGTCTCTGAGCCTCATACACTCATTCTCGAGTGATTTGTACTGCCACTTCAGTTTGATGCTCAACTTCGACCTGCAAGATAACAAACCATTGAACAGCTTGCCCAAGGTTATGTCGAAAAGGTTCTTGGATGATTTGGCCCTTTTGTAATGAGCAACCATCTGAGACTGATGAAAAAAAAGACTTACATCTCCACACGTCATCTGAAACCCTCTGTGAGCATAGTGAGTCTTGAGAGCAGATGCAAGTGCATGAATGGCATCGCAGGAATGCTCGAATAAGGCTTGATAGAACGCAAGTAGGTTGATGGAAATGGCCATGTGTGGTTGAGAAGGCATGGTAGGAAAAAGGCTGTGGTGGACAAGAACTTGTGCAAGCATAGAACATTGACAGACTAATACATCAACAAAAAGGAAACCTGCCAATCATCAGTTGGAGCTGCTTGAACAATTGAATAACTTACGATCAAAAAAAAGGCAAATTATCAAAATTTGTCGCTGTACGTAACCTCGTTTTGCACAGGCAGATATCACTGGGCGTGCTTCTGGAAGAGGATGCCCGTGTGTTCTGGCTGAATACTTCAGGAAGGCATCCACCAGGGTAGGTACAAGTGCCTTCCAAGCACTGTGGAGGTTATAGGACATCTTGTCTGGCAAGAGGCGATGCCCAGGGTTCTCATGCTTCACATCTGTAGGGTGAGAAGCAGGCTGGTCAGGTTGGTCTGCAGTGACTACATAGTCATCTGAGTTAGTGTTATAGATGTAATCTGTCGGGTCATCGTAATTAGCATCATCGATACTCATTGGGGTTTTGGATTGAGGAGGGGTGGAGACAGAACTAAGTTTTTTGGTAGGCAGAACTGGGAGCGGATTCATCAGGGTGGCCATTTGGTCAAGGAGACGCTTGTGTTTGGCATCAACGCCAGGAATGTTAATGAAAGCCTGAGTTTTCTTCACATCTCGAGATTTCTTGGGGCTTACAAAATGAAGCCCAAGCCCTGAGGATGTTGGTTGAGCGCCACATGTAGTGTGGGCAGGGCCATGGCTAGTCAATGGTTAGAACAAAGAAAAATTGAAAAGGACTTAGCGCGCAAACAGAGTACTGTCAGGCACGAATGACAGGAGCATTGTGAAAGATATCCTGGCCTCAAGGACATATCGACGAGGTTTGCGATCATCACAGAGGAGTGTAGTGTATCCTGGGAGGGCCAGGATGATTTGTCGAGGATCCCAGGAGGCGCTGCAGGAGGAAGCAAGGTATATTTGGTGGTACTAAGAATAGAACATCGCAGAGGCTAGGTCTACGAGATAGGGTTTCATCTAACATAATAATACCCTCTTACTGACCTTTAATACTACTGAGAAGTAATGCCTGAGGTACAAGAACATTGTTACTTGTCCAGTGTCAAGGTACAATAGCTCTGAACTTTGGGATAAGATGGACACTGCAGGAAATATTTGAAACAGGAATGATGCTTGCCACTCTCTCACCAGACCAGATAAATCGGGTGACTTTGTACATGCTGTGCCTGGGATCTGGTGTCGCTGAAAAGGGAGTAAACCATTCAACGTATGCAAGGTGATTGGGAGGTTGGTTTGCTGGAGGGAACAATAGTTGTGTTGCCATTGCAGGAATTGAGAAAATGACATGAACTTGGCCTACACAAAAGCCTAGCAACAAAATTATCAGTGATGCTATGACAGTGTGAGTCTAGTGAAGTGTAGTGCCATACCTTTGACGCCAACAGAGCCACCAGCTAGGGATCCACATGGGTATGGGTAACCCGCGCGGGTCCTGGGTACAGGTAGGGGTACCACTGAGTCATACCCATACCTGTACCCATACCCCAGGCAGGGGTTTTCACCAAAAAAATAAACTTTAAACTTAAATTATAATGGTACCCCCCAACTTGAACACATCCATCAAATATGCCATCTGTCAAACCTAAATTGTTAAATCTCAATATGAATCTAATACATCTCTACACTGCATGCAAATTTTCACTCACAACTTCATACATCACCCTCCATGTCACAATCCAACTTCTTCACTGCGACAGTCAAACAAGTCAGTAAGATGACAGGCAAAGCAAAGGCCACTTTGGAAGAGAAGACCATATGGACCTCATCGAAGAAATGTAAACCTGAAGTAAATGGAGAAACCATCAATACTCAGCCAAAGAAGGCAAAAATGAACCAACCTGCTGATACCACTCCCACTGGAGTGTCACCACCATTGACATCACCAATATCAGTGACATCTGTTACATCAACCCCCCCTCCAACTGACAAAAGTCGACGTGCAGTCGTTCGCATGGAGGAGGAGGAAGCCTTGTATGCAGACAGCGCTGATGCTGGCCTAAGAGAGAGTGATGAGGAATCACAAAGTGGGGTGATTCGCTTGACCAGAAGCCATCGTGTAGACCTCAAATTTCGAAAGGTGGTGCACATAACTTGGCAGAAGCCAGAGGAGATAACAGGGAATGACTGGATGGACAATGCAGCAGATTGGTTGAGCAATGAGAGAGAATATGAGCACCACAGCTTGTAGGCTTCTGAACACAACCATCAGGTGATGACATGCTGCACATGTGGGAACATGTTGAAGACTCGAGGATATCAAGCACAAACATACGCAGAAGAAACATCTGAGGTTGAGAGGAATGTCCATCGAATGCAGTCGCCACCATCGAGATATATAGAAAGCTGTGTGCAGTTGCGGACCCAAGCACTTCGTCAACACAGCACTTGCATAGCAAACACGAGGATAACGCATGGGGTGGGACAAACATTAAAAGATGGCTTGGACAAGCAGGTGCCCCACTTCCTCAACTCCAATCCCCACAAAAATCCCTTGTGAATTCTGGAATTACACCAGCAACTCGCACAGTTCCAAAGTTGACTTCTGGGTGATCGCTATAAGCAAGCTATTTGGTGAATAACGGCTTGTGCGCTTCTGTTAGCAAGAGCTGAAGTGAAAGAAGATAGGCACATTGACTTACCAGGAATTTTTGTTGTCGACAGGCAACTTGCTCTGGTTCAGGGATCACAGCGGGCTACTCTCAGATACATACAGCACAATCTGCATACGCGAGACCTCTGGCACTGACCATGTCTTCACAGACCAGTAAGAAGCAACAGACACCAGCAGTCATGCCCATTAAGGCAATGCGAGGCCATACCAACAATGTGCAAGGTGTTGTGCACCTGCGTGGGGGATGACGGATCATGACATGTTCGTGGGACGGCTCTCTGCGAGTATGGGACTGGGAGAGCAGCACACAGATAGGTGAGGACTGGTGAGATAATGGAGCAAAGAAAACAGGAGTAAACAGCATAACATTGTCTCCAAATGGGAAGACAGTTGTCAGTGGTAGTGAGGATGGGAAAGTGAGGTTGTGGGACATCAAGATGGGAAAGGTCATCCAAAGATGGAAGGGGCACAATGATAGTGTGACATCAGTGTGCTGGAATGCAGATGGTCATCAAGTAGTGAGTGGATCCACCGACGGGATGGCAAGAGTCTGGAATGTCAAGACTGGAGAAACAATTCTGGGAATCAAGACTGGGCATGAGACTGTGTGGGCGGTGAAATACTCACCTGATGACAAATGAATTGTGACTGAAGGAAACAACAAGAATGCACATGCTGCAAAAATCTGGGATGTGAAGACGGGCAAGTTGATCAAAACACATGACTCAGAATACGATGGGACAGTTTACAGCTTGGCCTGGACATCAGACTTCGGAAAGAAGCTTATCAATGTGTCATGGGGCCCGATCAGGATATTCGACACAGCGGCTTGGAAGCAGATCGCCAATCTGGAAGGTCACACAAACTATGTCAACGCCATCTCCTTGTCTCACAACAACTGCCTCCTTGCAAGTGCATCAGATGATCACACAGCGCGCCTATGGAATCTCAACACAAACCTCCCAGTTGGACCACCCCTCCAGCACAAAGATACATTGGAATGTGTAGCCATTTCTGCAAATGAACATATGCTAGTCACTGGTTGCAATGACAAGAACGCGTACGTGTGGGACATTTATGCCATCCTCAAACAAGCTGGCCTTGAATACCTACTGTCCACTAGTGATGTGAGTGCTAACTCGTTACCCACGCTCGGTCACTAACAGTATTTGCTGATAGGCACCAAAGGACATACTCGAATAGACATCTCAAGGCGAGCCAGAAATAGAGCACACCCCCTGCTCTTCGCTCAGCAACAAGTCATTTTTGCAGGTACGTCTCATGTTTCAAAGCCTTCTCGTTCATCATAACAGCAATATTCCAGGCTGATGCTACACGAGGTCATGACGGGTTTGGGGGTGATGATGAACTCCCATCATGGTTTTTTTGACCGCATGGAAGTCAATGATGATGTGAGTCATCATCATCGCCCTGTTCTTTTCCTAATTTCTCTGCTCTCAGTCATCCCCAACGGGTGGTGCCCACCCTCATTCCTCTGCAAGTGCATTCCTTGCTCACCTGGCCTCGCTCCTCCACCGCTTTCAACCCCACAATGCTGAGGCAAACGAGCTTTCGCAATCTCCAACGCTGTCAGAATTGCATCCACGTGTACTTTTTGCTTGTCTGTCGTCGCTTATTCACTGCTCTCCAGTTGAAACTGATGCATCAAATGAACTTCAACAACCCTCCATGCCTTCATGGCGACATCTACATACTGTTACGAACTTGGATGGGTCTCTTGTCGGTGGTTCAAAAGAGAACCGTCCTTCGCAAAGGATGTCTCCGACAAGCGGTTCCGCCTTCAAACAAGAAGGGGTTCTAGCTTGACACTGGTCTTACGGGCTTGATACCGTACAGGGCAGGGTCAAGGGTTCGGTCTTTCGAGGGCGCACCTCTAAGACAGACGATAATCAGGCTATCAACGAGGAGTGCTCGAAGATAGAATCAGAGATAGATACTTGAGTTGAGAAGCTCAAGTAAGGATCAGGTTTCAAGGTAAAACCAAGTAGATTAAAGTAAAGAACAACTATGATACATGACGAGTATATATAGGGGATGTGGAATAGCTTTAGGGCAGGGTCGTCAAGTATCAGAAGTCCAAGAAGGGTAACTGGGTAAAGGGTATGAGTCAAGAGGAGTCATAGGGTAAAGGGCTTGGGCCAATGGTATGGGCCAAGGGTAGAACGAGTCATAACCGATAGGGGCTAAGGGTATGACGAGTCAGAAAGATAAGATAAGATAGGATGAGATGAGATGAGCCGTGGCTCTACGAATACAAGGCAATAGCCGAAGTGTGAGAAAGAGGATGAGCCGAGGCTCTACGAATACAAGGCAAAGCAGCCATAAGTCCAATGAGGTAAAGAAAAGATAGGGGGTGGCAACGTTACTGTAACACATACCATCCTTGTTAGCCTATCCTCACTTTTTGCCCGCTCCCAACTCAATATCGAAGACATTGAACTTCATACTGTAACACCTACCCGTTCACGTCCAAATGCCCTCATGAGTCTCCTGTCCTCACGCTTTCACTCTCAACATCACACCAACGAAGAAATCGAACTCTTGCAACGTGCAACACGCCTTCATGTTGTCGAAGTGGCTCCCATGTGGGACAGGGAGGTATGTATTTCTCTGGTGTCAGTCTCTGGCGTCTCATGAGCTCTATGCAGGTGTTGTTTGTTGCCGAGTGAGTGCAAGCAGATTGTCCGCATTATCAGTCTGCTGGTACTGCCACACCAGGTGCAAGGCCTGTATATTCACGCCCCATTCGATTGTTGGGTCACATCGGGCTTTATCTCTGCTGTGTGTGTGATCATCAACGCACCAATGGCATTTTACAACAGACGCAGCAGCAGCAAGGTCAATCGCAAGGTCCAGTCTTGATCCAAGTGTCGTCACCGCAGACTACACTCGCCACCCTCTCAACGTCTATGACACCTACTGTTCCTGCTACTGCACCAGCTGCAGCAACTGTGTAGCCATGGCCCCTTCCATTTCTGATGTGTTCTGTTCTTTTTCTCTGCTGTGCCCCTCCCCCGCATGCAGTATTGTTAGCTCACATTTGGTGCTCTTTGAATATAGATACACATGTTTTGTGTAAGTGTAGATCTCGCCTTGCTCTGGACACTCTGGTACATGAATGAGACATATCAAATCTCATGTCCTCAATAAGCTGTGTATTATGAAGGTTCTTTACCGTTCTGTAGCTAAAGCATCTAGATTGACTTCAGTAACGTCCATCTTTTCATTGATTTCTGTAGTAAATCTACGTTCCCTCCTCTCTGACAGAGTCAGCTAGGTGAATTTACATCCACACAAGCGGTATACCTTCGCTAAACTGAAATCGACAGCTTGGAAGTTCTGCTCGCTGGTCCATGTATCACTTCTGGTCAGGCTAAGCAATACGTAATGTCAGAAGCCAAACCACCGACCCAAAGTACAACTGATGCGAGTGATACTGTTATGACATGATGAATCGAGTGGATCAGGGATGTCGATTAATATTTCATCCTGGCAAAGGGCAGAGTTGGTGATGAAGTCGAGAGAAGACATCTGTTTCCAAAGTTCTGTGGTGGCTAATGCTTCGCGACGGGAGTCAATGCTGCAGTAAATAGTGCTTGGAGGATGACAATAAAGCATGTATTATTGTAATTGATGTAGAACTTACCCATTCACGCACCCTCACACCTGCCTTCGACGCGATAGACGTCGTTCTTCCTTGACACACACAGGAATGTCTGCCTCGCATAGGTTATGGCAGAAATGTCGTCGATGGTGGCGAAAGCGAGATGGAATTAGGGTGAAAGTCTGCTGTGGGGTAAGCTGAAGCAGGCTGCAGATTTAGAGGTGAAAGAATTGTAAAACAATGGAAGTGCTTTTGAGTGTGGGCACCTGTAAATCCTGACTGGAGAGAAAACATTTCAGTGAACGTATTGTTAGTTCTAATCTGTCATTATAAAACCAAAGTACGAAATAAATACTCACTGGGTGTCTTCCCTCATATGTAGTAGAGGCCGCTCTTATCATCATGCGCATTGCGAATATGGCAAGCCTTCTGAGTTGCGGCACGGCAAGGTCGGAGTTTAAAGATCCATTTGAACTCACCCTTGCGCATATTGCAGTACTACTACTATGATAGTGGTGCCTTTGCAAACATCGCCGACTTAGCCGTCTCGAGTCTCAACTACATTGAATTTCTCAAGAACTGTTCGAAAAATCTGTCAGTGCTCCCAAGGTGTGATATCAGATGGTTCACCCACTATTCTAGCCATGTGATAGTCCAGCACATGCAGTGGCCAGCCTTATAGGTTGGTGTACTGAAGGAAGTTTGCATCTAGCCCTCGCAACAAGGACTTTGCAAGTCGCTGAAACACACATTTGATTCCTGGTTAGCCACCAGTACTAGTGACCTTAAGGTGAGTTTCTCCGTTCCGTTTAGATCCTGCACTCAGAACTGATGCTGCAGAGAATAGTTATCCAGTTAGACACCACATTTATACATGAACATACATAGTGAAGCCCACCCAGAGCAGATATACACACAAAACGCCCCTCGAATTTATCTTCAACCCCTTGTGCTCCATCCCCAGACTCCATCCTTGCGAAGTTTGACTGTGTCTCATCTTCATTGAGTATCGGGATGTGGATAAGGCTGTGTTTTGGAAGCAGCACTTTGATTTTCCCTGAGCTTGATTGGTACGTTCAATTTCGTAGGGAAGGACAGATGCTAACTCAGTGAGGTAGGCATCTGCAAGGCAGTTGAATTGATACTCAACTTATCAAACCACGACAGGATCATCCCATTTGTTTGATCTTTGATGTCGATGCACTCAATTTGAACATTGGGAATAACTTGAAAACTCCGGTAAGTACATTGTTAGCCAGCACCTTTTTTGGTGGGATGAAGTCATTCATCTCGCTTTTGGTCACTGGTGACCCAGTGCGCGCTGAAAAAACCCTCGGTTTGGGATGGTTTTGGAAGGTGTGAACATACACTTGAAAATGTGTATCATTCACCATACAACCTGAGTCGGATTCTGACCTTGCAAGCATTGAAAACATGCGACACACGTGGGGAAGAAACACGTACTGTGCATATCTTTGTTTCACTTGGGATATTGACGTTTTGATACATGGTAAGCCCACAGTAGACAGACAATTTATGAGTGCATAGATTTATTTTTGTCAATTCAAAATGACAAGTCAAGGCCCAGCACTAACCAGCATTCTGCAGGTGCACAGCGGCCTTGCAGGATACTACATCTGCGAGGCGAATCGTGAGACTGGAATACTCGTCGCGCTTGACTTGGCATCTCTTACTTTTGCTATCCTGTGTAGGGAGAGAGGGACGCATGAGTTGCCAGGGTGCAACGATCGCATGCGATGTCCTTGTGGACTGTTCTCGGCAACCTGGAGATGCAGCCTTCTATTGGTGATTGGCTATATATCATATCGTTAGTATCAATAACTATGTGCCTTCCTATTCAATGTGTTAATATCAATGGGTTCTGTCAATAGATCTTGACCATGCCATGTCGAATGACAATACAAAGTCTGTCAGTAACATCTGGGGCACTCACTACTAAAACAAGTGCATCGGGTTCGACGTTTGTGACAAACGATATTTTTCTCGACCTATTTGAACATATCTACAGCCATGTCGCAGAATATCCGTGTGACATGCATGTTGTACTATCGTCCATGGACAGAATCAAGGTTAGTGGACATATTCCTTTGTAAATGTGGTCTGACTAATAATTTGTGGACTTTATCCACAACTAGCAGTTTAAAGTCTGCGACTTATTTTACTTTCCTCTATCACACCTTGCTCTCCTCATCTCATCTAACTTGTGCACTGAGTTTCTCATTCACATCTCAATGCCCAAGTTTCCACCAGTGCCCTCACATGTTCCTTATCACCCGGACCCTCACGCACATCTTTATAATCCATTTGCACATGTGGATCATCCAGCCTATGGAGCACCGGTTCATCCTCCTCAATATTGGGGTGGGTATCCCCCCACCTCCCAGGGTGTGGGTGTACCACCAGCACCAGCGCAGCTTTCAGAACGCACCATCAAGCGTGGCAGGCGCAAAGCAGCGGACTTGGATGATGCTCCTCCATCAAAGAAGCGAGCCATTCAGTTTCGCAGTGGAAGTGACCACACACAAGGTCTGGCACATCAAACGCCAGCACCGCCTTGCTATCCTGCTACATTCCTGTTGGTGCAAACTTACCACCCACACACCCAACAAGGGCTGGGGGAGCAAACACCAGCTGAGGAAAGCGCTGTTAAGCATGGAAAGCATAAGGCGGTGGAGTTGGATGATGCTCCTCCAAGGCAGGCCATTCAGCATCGCGTTGATGGTTTCGTGAGTGCATTTTATGTGTATTTCTCCTTATCATCCTGACGATTATTTCATCAGCATATCATCTCAATCAATGGTAGTATAAGTCATGGGGGCTCTTCAAACATAGGCAGGTCTTCCAGGACTCAGGAAGAGGCTGTCGCTCAAGTACCTTGTGTAGCTTCGACTTCAAAAACGACATTAGAATTTTTTGCTGACAGCTTTGAAGACTAGGAAGTTGTTAGATCAGTGGTTTCCTTAGAATATAGGATATTTTCAGTTGTCGCTGCTTCATCCATACAGCTACTGTGTTGTAACATACTGTATAACCGAATACAGCAGGAGGTCTTGCCAGGCTTGTACCAATACACATCAGAATCAGAGAAACATCATATGAATTCATTAGCTGGATCTGGTCTCATATTCATGATCAAACTCAAAAATTCATTGTTGATGTAGGATCGTGTCATATTTTGTCTTTGTGCAATAGCGAGGCATGTCGAAGTCCTTGTCATGAAATCTATATGCCTGTAGTAGGGTCTGACTAGTCAGACGTGTCTCCCTTACGAACTGAACTCCTTTCCGGTTCCAAACCTTACACCGAGGTGGATCTCATGTTGACACGTTTGGTCTGAGGGTTGAAGCGCTGACCATTGTGAACCAGGTATTAATTGAGCTCTCAGCAAGAGTTTTGAAGTACTTTTTGTATTTTGTTGGTTGCAGAGCGGAGGGTTCTGCAATCACCTCCCAAATAACACAAACATTGTTCCAGAGTCTGAGAAGGTTGTTGTCTTCAAATCCAGGCAAGACTAGGCTTTTGGACTGTTGTGAACATGACTGTGGGTCGGTCTTCACCTTCAAACGTGTGAATATAAAAACTCTCTGGCTCCAATCCCTGGTGAGTTCTGTCCCAGAAAGTCCTCATATACACTTGCATGCACAATGTAAGCTTTCGCCATGGCTTGACTGTACATTGGGTCTGCTGTTACTTATTATATAGAGATGGTGAATTATTTTTGCTTGAGTTCAAGGATCAAATTCCTCCTTGATGTCTGTCCATGGGGCCAGGACCGATGTGATTGCATGAGTTCGATTGCCTAATCGAAACAGTACAATATTAATGTATGAAGGACGCTGTTGTGCTGGCCGGAAATGGCGAATGGCCGATCAGGAACCATGATGCCTGCAGACACGTATTCCTGACAATCTAGGTGAAAATAGAAAAGGGTTAGGGGAACAATGAATAGTCAGAGAAAGAGATCAAGCAAACGTCGATCATGATTCCAATACACTGGTAAAAATGGATATCCATGGACTGATGGCTGGACTTGGTGATGATCATTCGCTTGACCGGAAGCTATTATGCGGAACTCGAGCTTCAATGCGCATAGATTGGCGGGAACTGGGGGAGGGAGTAGGGAATGGCTGGATGGACAATGCAGCAGAGTGCCATACATTGTCGCAAGAAGTGTGGATGTGTCTGAGATTTCCACCACATAATATTGGTTCAAACTGGCAATGCAAGGCACTGGTACTGAAGACAATAGTAGAACTCAAAGTAAATCTTGAAGCTCAGCTAAAATGTCTTGAAAACTTGGCTACTCTAACAAAACACAGCCATGCAATATCTACAATTGAAAGTCAGACCGTCGGAGTTTGAAAACACATGCCTGCTGTTCGTCAACATGCTCGCCAGTCTACACGACTTCAAGCCAACACCCATCTGTGCTTGAGGGGAATGGACCCCCCCCCCTCCATCCAGTTCATCCATTCAATCTGTCTCTAGTGATCCTGGACCCAGGATCACCGTTCAGTGGGGGAAAGAAGATGCTCTCACTGATATCCTTGTAGATCACATAACATCTCACCCTGCTGATAGTCGCATTCTCTTCTATTCTGAAGGTAAAAAAATGGCTTCTACTGATGGTGAACAGGCATCGGGCAAGGACAAGAGCAACATCTATGCTGTCCTTGCTAAGCTCATATTCGCCAATCACGCTAAATATGGCGCTGGATACCAGTGGAATCCAAAGAAATTTTGCGATTCAGTTGCAAACCACATTGTGGGGTACGTAGTCTCCTATTTATACTTACATATGTATGCTGATCAATGCTTTAATTCTTAGTCTCAAAGCTAGATACAAAAAACTCAAGGCTAGATTAGGCGCCACTGGAGCTGGTGTACTACCTGGTGACAAGCACACGGATCTCCTGCGTGAGTCCTTTGTCGCTGATTTTTTGCCTTCATCTGACTTTATTTTTGTAGTTGAGATATGTGTGGAATGGAAGTGGTTCGCAGATCTCGATTTCATCTGGCACTCAAACCCTGCGTTTGCAGTGGCGTCGCACTCCTCGAGGCCAGGTGTTGATCACGCTGGTCAGATGTATGTGCTTGCGCAACCATTGTGTGGTGCAACCGCTGGTGGGACCTCACCACATGATGGCATAATGATATATCCAAGTGGCTTATGATCCATAAATTATGATACATAATCTACTATAGTTATCCACAAGTCTGATATACATCCTGTCTGAATAGTTATTCAAGGTCCTAACTATGGTAACTGTAGGGAACATTCAGGCCCTCATGCATATGTTAGGCTTATTCTCACACATCACATTTCCGCATTTTCCAACCCCAGTGTGGGAATTACCCCACAACACCAAAAACATCGCCCATTTTGGAAATCTCCACAATTTCAATTATTCCCACATACCTCCCACCTCACTGTAGCTTCACCACCACACCACAATGGATCCCCCTTCATATATAAGTAGTAGTTTAGTATACACATATATAATGTAATGTAATAGACCGCTTTTTTTGTATATTTATGTACCTGCTCCTCCTCTAGGACCCTTTTGACATAGGGTAGGTTACAAAACAATTTCGCATTTTTGCCCCTTTGATGGGAAGGTGTTCTGAGATGCTCAGAACATGTTTTTGAGTATATATGAGTCGATTCCCATCTTTATTTTACCCCCTGAAGCGTCCTACATCAATATATGTAGCACATATACAAGAAAACACAGAATATGTTACCATTTAATTATTTTTAAGTGAATAGACTTGTAAAAATTGATCCCAGCATCTATTCAACAATAGGAACAATGTATCAGGAGCCTAGGACCATAGGTTAACACCCTGTTGCATGGTGTGCCCCCCCTCTCCTGGTGGTTCACCCCCTGTGAAAAATTTTCCTGCAGGACCGGACCTTAATTGAGGTGAGGGGTCTATTTATATGTATATTTAGAGTAGATCTATCATATAGCTTGCCCAGTACACACATAGAATCCTTCTACAGGAACAAAAACATTGAAATCGCATTTTTGACATTTTTAATGTTTTTCAGTGTCTTACTCTTGTGTAATTAATTCAGCCTGCTCATACATATTCAGTAGTACATTCATTCATATATTCTATGTCAAGGATCAGCCCTACATAGGGCACAAATATGATATCTGATGTACAGGAGGTATTTCTACTGATAAATGGCCTACATAGTAATTAAGCCTGTGATAAGCGATCTGATACCTGTGATACCTCTCATATATGTCCCTGATGATATATTTGAAGATTTAGAAAGATCCATCAAGGACTGACAGAATGACAAGTAAAATGACATATGTGTAAAAAGTGACAATTGTCATCTTTTTACATAAAGTCACATTTATATATGATATAGGCCGAAGATTTCATTAAAAATATGTAGGATACATAGTAGAATACTAAAGAACCCTCTACTACATACTGCCCTGAGGCTAGAGGATTGTGAAAGGAATGTAGTGTATATTTGAGTTGATTCAGCATTAAAGTCCTACTGCTGCCCAACTGACCATTTTCGATGTTTTAGTTTTTGAACTTTCTCACACTCCATTTCTTATCTATTTCACTCTCTTAGCACTCAATTCTTGTTTGATTGTCTAGATAATTTAGATATAAGTTACTGGTTGCATTAAAAATATACTCCAGGTGTCTGATTATTTAAATTCGATGTTTTGAACGTATGGTCCCCTTATCAGTAGAATTAACAAGTACACATACTACCTCAAAACTCCGGCCTAGTTCTCAATGATCTTTGGTACATAAAGCACACATATATGCCCCACTAATGGTCTATGAGCATGCTGGACCATTTGTACCTAGGAAAGGTATTGCAAAACATCAAACATGTTAAAAATGCGATTTTCCTTATTTGGTTCCTGTTGAAGGATCCTATAGGTTTCCTGAGGTAGCTAGGTGGTCAATATACTACAAATGTACATAGAAACACACCCCTTACCCTCCTTGAGGTCTGGTCTTGCAGGAAAAAATTTCACAGGGGGTGAACCACCAGGAAAGGATATGTATGCTGCATCACAGGGTCTTGTCCTATGGTCCTGGACTCCTGATACATTATTACTACTGTTGAACAGATGCTGGGGATAAAATTTTCATGTACATCCATCCATGAATCAATACATGGGAACATATTTTATGTTTTCCTATATATATGCTATATCTATTGATGTAGGGCACTCCAGGAGGTCAAACAAGTGGAGTAGATTCTTCATATACATTAATGAATATGTTCTGAGTACTATATAACATCATTCTATCAAAGGGGCAAAAGTGCGAACATGTTCTATACTCTGGGCTATGTTAAAAGAGCTCTGGAGTAAGAGCAGGCTCACAGATATACAAAAAAAGCGGTCTATTATATTATATTACATGTATATATACCAAACTACTACCTATATATGAAAGGGGATCCATTGTGGTGTGGTGGTGAAGCTACAGTGAGGTGGGAGGTATGTGGGAATAATTGAAATTGTGGAGATTCCCATAATGGGCGATGTTTTTGGTGTTGTGAGGTAACCAAGATTTGTAAGCTGGCAAGTGCCACAAGCTTCCATGGATGATTCTCCTAGTGATACATCATAGCTGGACAATGGATAGTCACACATAGTTATGTATATTAATTTATGGATCATTATCCTATTTGGATGTATGAATATGACAGCATAGGCTGGGGACCTTGAGACGTGCACCAGGTACCACTCAGCCCCAGCCCCAGCCCCAGCCCTCCTGCAGCACAACTGCTCAGTCCCTTGGTGGCAATCCTCCAATTGACCCACGCCTTCTCCAACCCCCACCTGCTCCTCCTGATACTTTCCCTGATGTCGCTACTGGTCCCCCTCCGCCCAATAATTATATTGGGCCTTCCGCTGCTCACCACACCCCCCCTCCTCATTTTGACCCTCCACAGCCCCACCTTTGTGGCCTCTCTCACACCAATAACAACCCACACCGTTCTGATCCCTTTGCGTCACCCCTTGGTGATGCTCTGGACCACCTGCAGGACAACAACATGATCCAGGAGGGGGAGGGGGAGGATGAGGATGATTTGATGCAAGATGACATGATGGGCTACAACAGCCCCCCAAAAGTTGCGGGGAAGAAGCAGCGCAGTTTTGCATCGCCCTCACCGTCTCCCCCTCCTGACCCACAGCCATTCCACATGCCCACAAAGGCACCTACCAACACTTACCACAGTCATGCTGCATTCGGTCAGCCGCCCATCCGGGGGCATCACAAACCACTGTTGATGTCGCACAACTTGTCGACCCCTTCATCCTCAACTTGTAACTCAACCCCATCAGCTTCTTCAACCCCACAGACATCAGTATCAGCCCAACTGGATAGTGGCAAGAAGAAGAAGAAAGCTAAGTCAGATGTGCAGGATCAGGTGGAGAATTTGATGGAGGAACTCGAGAGCATTCAGTCCGACGTCATGTCCCTTCGGGACTCCAAGCATCAGCGGTTCATTGCGAAGCTCTCGGCAAAGAGCGAAAATCAGTGGGAGACCAAGAAATACAACTGGCTTTGTGAATCACATGCACATGAGGTATCTCAAGCTGTCCTCAGCCATTAGCGAGAGCAGGAGAACAGAGCCGCAGAAATTCGCCTTCATGAAGCTGATATTCGAGTGCATGAGGCACACTCCACTGTCCTCGAGAAGGAGGCAGAGACCTTGCATCTTCAGATTCAGTACCAGCAAATGATGCAGGGTAGTAGTGGGAGCACTTGAGTATTTTGTCATCACCATCATTTTGTCGTTGTCATCTCGTTGTCATCGCCGTCTCGTTGTCATCATCTTGTCTTCATCTTCGCTGTCTCGTCATCATCTTCTCGTCACTGTTGTTGTCATTGTTGATGTCTTGTCACCGTCACCGCTGTCATTTTTTTAGCATCTTTGTTGTGTCATTGCCCTGTTGTGTTGTTACATGTTACATACATCTTACTTTACAAGTGTACTACTGGTAGTACTTCAATGTGAGCATGAGTTACCCTTCCCTCCGCTGTGCACTTGATTGAGGACTGTCAAAAAGCTGATCCATCAGCTTTGCACGAGTGATCTGACCAGGAGTTCCTTCATATGACCTGTCACCCACAACATCATTACCATCTGGACCCTCAACATCTTGAGGAATGAAATCTTGACCCTCTTTACGAGCCCACTTCAGAGTGCTTGCATATGTTCCATCCTGCTTGCAACGCTGAGTTTCGAAGTGGATGATCATGTTGTGGAGAATTATGCAACACTTGATCCACTGCATGCAAAAATTCAGATCATTCTCTTTCTGAATCTTGAACTGCAGCTCTCGAAGAGACTGGAACCGCCCCTTTAAAGCGGCAAATGTGTGTTCAACATGTACACGAATCTAAATAAATTAAAATTATTTGAAAAGCTGCCATAGAACAAATAAATACCTTAGATAGATGATAATTGAATGTTCTCTGGTCTTTTGTCAACCGTCCATTGCATGGTTTCTTGAAAGGGGCAATACACCATGGCTCCAATGGGTATGCACTATCTGCCCAAACCCAGTGGCCATCAGGAAGAAGATCATTGTGCTC
>JABBWB010000304.1:0-50774 GCA_016628085.1 Suillus occidentalis
GTTTGCAAACATCGCAGTCGCACCATACGAGACGTCGATTTGACCTCGTCGTGTGGCCAAGTTCCAACAGTTCGCTGTGAGTAAGATAATTGATTAATAAAGCAGAAGAGAACGAGAAACAAGCGGACTCACCTGGTCGTCGTTCATGGTGGTGGTAAGAAGATAAGAAGATGATCCGATAAGGACTTAGATGATAAAACATTGTGATGTGTATGCACCGTCTAGATGCTAGTAGTGATGTTCAAGGCCCGGCTTCAGGCCGTGAGCCGGGCCTAGCCGGGCCCACTTAGGCCAAGCCCAGCCGGGCTTTGTAGACGGCCTATGAAGGCTTAGGGCCTGGCTCAAGTTGTGTCCAGGCCAGAGCCGGGCTTTCAGGCCACGGCTTTCAGGTACGTTTTCGTTCAGTCGGCTATGACCGTGAAACTGCAATAGTTTCAAAGCCTCAGCTGTCTAGGATAAACTAATTTGAGTTTTTGAATTTTCAACAGGTCACATCCGCATATGGTGCTGCGCGTCTATTCCGACGGCGAGGAACCACCTACTAGTACGGCACGCCCTAAACGTGTTGCTGTGCCATCAGCGAAGGTAATTTGTGCGGATAACGCTGCTGATCAAGAATTAGCTTCACACAGGCGAGCTCACAATGATGCAAGTCGTGCTGCCAATGCTCCCTCTGTCATTTCTGTGGCAATACCTCTGAATCCCCCAAGTACCGCATCTCCTACGAGATCTCGTAGCCACAAAGTCACCGTCGTTGAGGTTGATGATAACGACGATGATATCGAGCTGACAGGCAGCACACACAAAAAGCGACTGATGAAAGGTGTGTTTATACTATTTTGTTGGATAAGTACTGACTAATGCCTACATCACTACAGGCAAAAAACGAGCTTATAGCCCTGATCCTCTCGAACACGCAAACGAGACTGAACACGATGCAAGTCCATCAACTGGTGAGTTTTCCTACCAAACGAAACAGATACATAATACTGATATCTATTTGACATATGTAGTCAACGCACCGCATGCAACTAGTTCAGCAAACCACTCTGACGAAGTTGATGCTGACGGCTTCCTCAAGGATGTTCAAGTCATGAGCATTGACGAGGCCTCTGAAAACCCACGTCAAGAGCAGCGAAGTCGTGACATCACCAAGTTTTTTTCCGAGCCTTACACTGACAAAGGCAAGAAGCACCGGAATTGTCGACTGTGCAGGTAAATTTACATTTCTGTCTCATGCACATTGTACTGACTACGCTATAGCAAGAAAATGAAAAAACCCGTTGCTTTTGTCAATGAGGTGACAACTATGCGACGCCATATGGACGCTTCGCACAGGGTAAGTATTGCCAACCCGAGAAAACATGCCACTAACTGTTCATTATAGAATGAATATCTTACATGGGCCGAAGCTGAGAAATTTGTCTCGATGTTACCAAAGGACACCAAGCGCCGCAAGCTAGACGCTGCTGCTGACTCTCAAGCACGACTCGATGCCCACCTCCGTGAGCCGCAACCAAAGGAACAGATCATCCCATACTCAGATGCAATCTTCCGCGAGGCCGCCATTGAATGGCTGATTGAAACTGACCAGGTATGTTTTTTTAATTTAATTCTGGCAATTGGACACTTATCAGTTCACTGCAGCCTATTGACGCACTCAACCACAAGTCCTTCAAATATATGATTGATGTAGCAGCACGAGCTACCAACGGTGTCAAGCTACCTAGTCGATCAAAGACGCGCCGAGCCATTATCGACCTCTTCAAGCGTAATCTCACCAACCTTCGCCGACGGTTACTTGTAAGTCATTTGTTGATTTTTTTTGTCATTATTTCTAACACGAACCACAACAAGAGCGATGCTGTCAAAGGACGGATCAATTTGACATGCGACGCCTGGCAAGCGTCGAATGTCGATGGCTATTTTGCCCTCACTGGTCACTGGATCGAAGAAAGAACAGTCGGTGTTTGGAGCGTTCAAAGTGCCCTTCTTGGCTTTACTCGACTGAACAACGCTCACAACGGTGTCCGTCTTGGTCAAGCGCTGTTCAAATTAGTTAAACGTGTTGGGATTGAACATAAGGTAAGTAAAATTCTAGCTTCATAACAGTGTGGCGCTGATGAAGTTTCAGATTGGCTACATTACGTGCGACAACGCAGCCAACAACGATACCATGATGGAACATTTCGCTGTCCACATCGAGGCACACACCAAGAAGACATTCGATCATAAAAAACGGCGCCTTCGGTAAGAGTTTCTATGTCTTGTTTATTACTACCAATTCTCACATATATTCAGGTGCTTGGCCCACATTATCAACCTCGCAACTCAGGCGCTGTTGTCCACACACAGCAAGTCGAGGCACTACGATGCCACCCAACCTAACGACGATTTGCTTGCCCCCGCGACTCACTCCACACTTGAACGAGACGAGGTTGGATTAGTCCGGTCAATCTGTGTCAAGGTTTGCCGTCCATCAAATGCACATATGTTTTGTTGACATTGTTCATTGTAGGAGCGCTCCTCAGCTCAACAAAAGGAACTTTTTCAGAGTGTCCAGCGTCGAGACAAAGATGGCCACACGCCAATCAAACATCCACGACAGCTGCTTCTCGACATGAAAGTAAGGTGGTCCTCAACATACACTATGCTTCAACGTGCATTCGAGCTGCGAGATGTAAGTTCAATTTAGGATGTCAATGTTGTTCCCGCTGATGTATATTATTAGGAAGTTGACTATTTTGTGGGCCGGCTCGGTTTGCAAGAGAAGGACTCAGCTAAACGGAAAAAGATTATGGACCTTGAGCTATCATCTGAAGAGTGGACCCGTGTTCAACGTCTGCTCTCAATCCTTGGTGTATGTATTTTTATCTTACAACTCGAGTCGCGGCTCACGTTGAAACTACAGTTTGCCGAGTTGTCACAGCAGTCCTTCTCATCTGAACAAGGACCAATGCTTCACTTAGCATTGCCTGCATTGGAGTCGTTGCATAGCGCATGGTCTTCACGTTCTGGACGTATCAAGTATCTCGATTTTGCGGAGGGCCTCAATGCTGGTATTGAGAAGATTACGAAGTATTACGAGAAGTCGAGTAGTTCTGACGCCCATATTATGGCGATGCGTGCGTCGTTCTTTCATGTACATAGTATTACTCCCACTGACTTTCCAACGACAGTTCTCGATCCGTCACAAAAGGAGACCCATCTTCGCAAGTATTGGGGCGAGGAATTGCTTGTCGAAGCACACAGACATGCAGAGGAGATGGTAAGTACAATTCCAAAGCTCTCGTCACAACACACTCACTAATGGTACATCTAGTACAAAGAACGGTATCTCGAAATGTACAGCAATGATCCCGACTCTAGGAATGGTGTTGAAGTCAAGGTCAGGAAGACAGGGAATCGCAAACTCGATGCTCTGCTGCAAGAGCTCTCTGACGGCGAGGATGACAGTGACTCGATGCTGCAGCCCACCCTAATCTCTCGCGCGAGTTCCACAAATTCTGTCACTCCCTCCGAAGCTGCGAATGAGCCGTGGCGGCACGACTTTCACGCTTACCTCAACTCCAAGGACCACCTTGGAGATATGACTATTGTGCAGTGGTGGGGCATCAACGCACCTCGATACCCAGTCTGGGCGTCACTCGCGCGTGACTTCCTTTCCATTATGGCCACGTCCGTGTCCAGTGAACGTGCATTCTCATCTGCTGGTATTACTATCTCCAAGCGCCGAAATCGTCTCAAACACGACATCGTCGAAGCACTGCAGTGCTTGAAATGCATGATCAAACATGATCTCCTGTTTCGCAAGGACCCATCTGTTGCAACCGAGTTCGTAGATGATGCATTGTCCGAAGATAAGACTCCTGCTGCTCTCAACGAAGATGATGGGTGGGATAATGTTGCTGAGGATTTATATGAGGAGCTGTTAGAATCAGATGACGAAGATGTTTCTATTCAAATGTTAGATGAAATTTGATTTACTTGCTACGTTTTTTGTATCACAAGGCCCTAGGCCCAAGCCGAGCCAAGCCCCAGCCGAGCCTGAGCCCTACCATAGGGCCTGGCCTTGGTTTGAAGCAAGCCCCAGCCCTCCAAGGCCGAGCCGTGGCCCCGGCTTTTGAGCCGAGCCGGGCCTTGAACATCACTAGATGCTAGATACATACCTGAGCTAAATGAGACTTATTTTAACTTACGATTATCGCACCAATGGGAAAGTGAACGAGAGCGTCTATTCAAAGCTACCAGTGATTACAACCAATGTGAATGAGACGCCGTAGTTGATGGTATCGAGTATATACGGTTCGAAGATCTGGTGGTGCGTAGAAGAGGATGACGGGAGCTGTCCTAACTGGTCTCTATGACTAAGTCAGTGTAGCTGTGGTTACGGCTTCTACCGCAACCTAAACAATTTGCAAGTAACTCACGGCTCAACGCAGTGATATAGAAGGAAGACAGTCGTTCCTTCTTGATTATGTCATGTAGTAAGACTGTGTAAGGGATGACATCCGGTTAGCCACAGACACCGTACTGGTTTGAACTACTACGAATATGGAACTCCCTTTATACTCACCTTTACTTAAAGTCGGTTCTTACTTTTTGTAACTCCAGTGAATTTATCCCCCATCACTCATTCTCTCAATGATCCGAATCATTCACCGTCGAACTCAATAGCAGCATTACAACTGTGCATGCTAGAGGGTGCCCCTTCACATCACTGTTTGACGACAATTTCGGGCACCTGAAACGAGTTGAGAACATCTCTACTACTGGAAAATTGAAATGCGAGTGATCTCGCAGTTGACACGTTTGGGGCGCTCGGCAGGATTCGTACAAACCTTGTGACAACACCGTAGAAAGCCGCAGAGGCTGAAGCTGAAGTCCACCTGCTATCGACGCACACTCGTGAGGAGGTTGACAGTGCAGTTGAGAATGCACAGAATCTTGAAGCATCCTTGACGTGGAGGCCACCGACATCTCGAGTCCAAGTCTCGATGCTGATAACCTTCTTGCTGATACAAAGAGTATCTCGCCTGACGACATCGTTGTTAGATTTGCGGTTCTCGAAGAGTTGAAGAGGACTGAAGAAATTAATCAGACCATGAACAAAGTTCAAGTTGGACTTCTGAAGGAAATGCTTCTGATTCAATTGGATATAATATTTACCACAGGCTATTTTACATAAAATTATATATTAGGAACACCATCGTACACATGCAAGGAGGTCATATGGCTTAGTTTGCCGGTTCTGCTAACAGAACTGACATGCCTGCCAGCAGAAAGTGTAAATCATCCATTTGTATCTCAAAATAGGTCAAATAAAACTGTCGCAAGCTTGCTCTCTTGCGTGAAGGAAATACGATTCATTCGACACCATTACTTGATGTTTTAATCAATCATCGTTTTAATCGAGCTGAAAACCCTGGATAGCATGTTTTCCTCGTGTTACGCCCGCTAGATCGAGCAGGCCAACTCAAAATCATGGAACGAAGTCGACGAACCTGAATTGCGAGCATGCTTCGCCTACTCTTTATTCCCCACAAGGCTGATAAAAAATACATCTAGACTCTAGATGGCTCACGACTGCAAGAACAACCCGAACGCTCATGAATCAAAATCCGTATGGCGCAAGGCGCCTGATGCACTTCGGTTGAGGCCGCTTCCATCCCTCCGTCGGCGTCCCGATGAAGAAAAACGCATCTGCGACTTCTGGATCTTCGGGTGGATGCCCAACTCGATAAGCAAGATGATCCGTTTCTGCTGGTGCACTCGTGGTGTTCCGCGGGTCTTGCGGAAGTGGAATTGGACGTTTTGGCCTGGGGTGATTAACGGGCCACGTAGGAAGATAGCACATTTCCTGGAAGTAGAAGATGCTTAGTCCGGTGGGCTAGGAAAAGAGTTCTTTAGATCCCACCTCTGGACCGCAGGCAGGTCGGCATTTAATCCATATACTCCAGTCTAACCAAGACATCAGCTTCTGGATGTCTCGTCTCCAGTCATTCATCATTTGCGCGACACCAGGCCCCCCATCCAGTTCAACAGGGAAAAGAGTGTCGAGCCCGCTCATGACACCTACAGCCCACAATTTTGTAGTGACACGGCAGATTTCTCTCAGTTGTCTCCCCGACGGCTTTCAGCAGCTAAGTGTTCCGAAGGCGTCATGAAGGGTATTTGCTTTATAATCACGGATGTGTGTGTTGTAGCGCATAGCCTGAACATCGGGGACGCCCACTGCAAATCATCTACACCTGAACCGCCTGCGCTAGGGACAGCGATAGCATCTAACAAATATGGTGTAAACATAATGCGGAGCTGTGTCTGCACGAGCTTCGCTCGCTGAAGGAGTTCTTGCGAGTCTGAAGAGGTGAAATTCAGGAGATGTTGCATCAACTCGAGCCGATCCGCATATCGATCGACGATGACGTGGGTGAGCGTCTTCCAGTCGATGCCGCTGCCCGGATCTGGTCTAGTGATGACTTCGATGAGCTTTCTCTTCACGTGCGATATGTCCTCTGATGATATTCCGAGCACGCGGTGGTCCCATCGTTCGAGACCCGCACGAACTGGGACGAGGGAAGGTGCCAGTGCGATATCATACAGTGAGACAAGACCAGTCAGGTCGAGTACAATGCGAGAATCCCCTGGGTAGCGATTGTGCCATGAGCCAGAGTGCATGACTTCAAATGTGCGAATCACTGCGCTCAGGAGTAAATGGCATCAGTCTACTGGAAGACGAGAACAAGATACTGACAGGCATCAGAGACGGGTGGGTGAGGCGAAGGAAGGGAAGGAGGGAAGGGAAGGGAAGGAGGCGAGGGAAGTGAAGGAGGTGAGGGAAGTGAAGGAGGTGAAGGAAAGCGAGGAAGATAAGGGTTTTCGTCCTTCGGTAAAAGTCGGACATGTAAGAAAGATACTACCTCAACACCAGCCGTAAAATCGCACAACATAACTTCACTAGAAGATCATCAGTCAGAAGTGCGAAACAAAATCGAAAGTATACACACAAGTCCATTTCCATCCTTCGAAATCTGAGAATCAGTTATGGACTACGGTAAAAGCTTAATGGCGAACCTCGCGAAACCGTCGATTCCAAACTCCTTGCCCCACCCACAGAGATCTTTAATTCGAGATTTTTCATCGAAGTATCGCTCAGGTTGCACTTCTCCCCAGGCGATTATATCCTGCGTATCCATCGTACCCTCGGATACCTTAGCAGCACTACTTCCATCAAAGTACAAGACTTTGAGAGGTCGCGTCGCTGCCAGCGTGAGGTGCCAGCCACTCCCGTCCCTCCCACGAGCGAAATAAATGGAGTGTTCTGGGTCTGTAGCGGTCCAGTCGGGCTCACTAGGTATTGTATGGCGGTCGGTGCCATGGTAAAGCAAAGTACCGGTTGGGATCACTCCTGGTACTATGCTATGTCCTAAGACAAAGTTTATCATTTTCCTAGTGTCAGCAAGCGGCGGAGACGTACCATTACGATACCTGGTGTTTGGCCAGTGTTGCAAGAGTGAATGGACAGTGTCGAAGATCAAATTCCCTGTCGCGTTCTCCGAAGGACCTTCATCAAACCTCCATTGCTCGATCTTTGAACCAAAACTGTCTGAATTTAGTTTGCCGTTGCTGAAGTTGGCGGTATCCAATGGTCGAACGGAAATTTCATCAGCAGTGTTAATAGGGAATTGGTCACGTAGTGTTAGAGCTGTTGACCCTAGACTCAGAGCTGCCACGAGGAAGTGAGAGCGCATTGTTACAACCGCTGGAGAGAAATGAGCGTTATCGCATCTGTATCAAGGCAATGCGTGGCAATACTTGCTGCGGCGGCACTAGTATCACAGTATGTAGGGCGTCTATGAATGAGCTAAGGCCAAAACTCACCTACAGAATTCCTCCCTGATATTCATCGAGTTGGGGGTGAGGCCGCCACGATCGGTTTCTAAACGGGCTCGGATTGCTTCGTGAGTCGCGACGCCATTAGCAAAGACAAGGCAGGAGAATATTTGCAAGAGGTACTTGTGGTGTTCAAGCGTTAGCACGGCAACTCCCGCGCCGTGCTCATGGCTCTGCCAGCACCTTCACCAATTCATCTGCTACGCTCACATTCAAGTGCAGTGAGCACTCTGTTTATTTCGACGGACAACGTGAGAATCTACTCCGGTGATAGCACAGGACAAGCTGTTGTCACTTCCACGCGCTCATTGCGACCACTCACATCATGGAAAGCTCATACTGACTCCCTGCTAGGCATCGAAGAATGGGGTTCTCAAATCATTACGTGAGTAGCTGTATTTTTACCCCTGGCATTTCTTTTAAAGCTGTGACTAGCCATGGGAGGGATAACAAACTCCACGTCTGGGCACGACCCGAGGAGTCCGCTTCCATCAGACAAGGACCTGTAACTTTGTCGGATCTATCAACACCGGCGATATGTTACTCTTTGGATGTCAACGCCCTTAACTACTGCAGGTTCTCTCTCCTTGCCATAGCAGGAGCGAGCACGCAGGAAGGGCTACTCGCCGTTCCGAACCTCGTGGAATCAGCTCTTGTGGGTGATCACTTTGGTGTATGATACAGCTTGATCTCAGCATGAACTGATCAGGCAGATATTTGGCCACTTCCATCGCGTCAAAGGCTCCACGCTGCCATAGGTGATCCACTAGACACTTCTGCAACAGCCTTCTCGGATGGCAGATCGGGCAGTAAATCAGGGATCATTATGTCGATGCATCTTTTTTACTCTGCGTCGTCTGCACCTTCGTCCTCTACGTCAGCAAAAGAGCTGCGCCTTTTATGCGCATATGAAGATGGAAGCGTTGTCCTGCGACAGCGGAATGCACCCGAGAATAAACAGACTGTCGAGGGCCGTGGATGGGAAGTAGTGTGGAAATTCAAACTTCACGTAGAATCAGGTTCGTTGAAGTATGTAACATTCTCATAAGGATTCTGACTCAATTCATCGTCAAGTGATGGCTATGGCAGTCTCTTCAAGTTGTTCTTTTGCTTTGACAGTGTCAGCGGACCATTTGGTGGGACGGTATGACCTTTTGGTTGGTGTTCGGGTAGCTCTGCACGAATTTGCTTGTTGAGATTCCGAACAGAAGACTCAGGAAGAAACCTCAGAATCTACTCCCGCAGGAACTGCATTCAAGACCAAACATTCAGGAAATGGCGCTGTTGCCATACGTAGCGACGGGAGAGTATGTGCGATTGGGGGATGGGACGGCAAGTCAGTCAATTGAATGATCATGTCACCATTGAATCAAGCGAATTTATAATGCAGAGTGCGGCTATACTCGACGAAGACATTGAAATTACTAGGAACCCTTGTGCATCACAAGCAAGGATGTCAGGCGGTTACGTTCGCCTCTCATATTGATCGTGTACCTCTTCGTGGAGATTTGAAGGGGGACGACTCCTCTGGCGACGAGGATGACATTACGATGGAGGAAAAGTATACTCTTGGTCAGTGGATGATTGCTGGTAGTACAGACGCGAAGGTGTCGATTTGGGCGTTGATGAACTTCGAGAAGACAAGGACATAAGTTGAACTAATGCCCATGGTAAAACGAGGACGTGGTGTTGATTGTACATCTTATATGATGCAATCAGGCATCAGAAATATAAGGCCAGCCTAAACAGTTCAAATTGTTCACGGCAATGAAACTTGTTACCTGAGCTGGAACATCGAAACTTCCACATCCTCCATCGGATTTCGCCTTTGTCGAGAGAAAGATGCTTCGCAATATGGTTAATTGAAAGGGTGCCTCCTACCAATTGATGAACTCCACCATCGTTGGATCCCAGACCGGATCATTGACAAATATACAACAAGGAATGCTCTTCATTACTTACCTTCGACGGTTTAAACGTTCAATAATGACAGCAGTCTGCGAGGTACTGTGGCCTGGGCACTAGAACACATTATCAGTGACCCAGCGCACGCGACGTTCAAATCATGTGGTCCAGATTCATTGGCTATGAAATTGGTGGTGGAACTTGGGTGGAACGAGAGGTTGATGACAAATACGATTTAGGTGTGGGTGGCACATGTGCGGAGCATGCCGAGTTCAAGTTGCAACCGCCAGCGGCCAAACCGAGTCTTCCTGCCTGACACATGCACTTACAATCTCATTTAGTCTCTTATCATGGTCAGACCATGCAAACCATATTTTCTTTGTGCTCACTAGGTAAGCTCCTGGGCGTGGGACTATGCATCCAGGTGCAGGTTCGGATGTCTCAGGTGAGTGATTATGATTCTGACTAGGGGGCAACTTACTGGGCCACACACCACACAGTTCTAATCGTGACGTCGCTCGTATGTCTCAGTTTAATGCCCTGCATATTGGTCGCAGTATATAATCTCGCATTCTGTTTTTTGCATCGTTCTATAACTCAACTCACAACTCCATCTTGCAAATCCATTCAACTTCTCTTCATCCATGGCTTTTGAAATGCAGCAACCCCTCACTTCCGGCAGGCTCCAGAAATCTGACTTCACTACTTTACATTCTGCCTACGGGTCCAGCTTCTCCGGCGCTGAAGTCGTGTCTTCCTTCTCCGTCGTCACTCAGGACATTTCACCCAACACCTCTCGCTTTTCTGCATACTCCAGCGATTCCTCTACCCAGAAACTCAAGCGCAGGCATGCCAGGCGCGGGCGCTTTCCCAAAGGGCAGGCGGCTATGAATCTGCTTGGAGATGCATGTGATCCCCTGACTTCGAACGCTCTTCCTAGCCTTTCCTCGAACTGGCTCAACTTGTCCTTCCCGGACCGCACGCCTACCTACACGGATTACTTCGTGAACTACTGGCGGCACGCACTAGCAAATGAGCAGGACGTTTTGGTGGATCATTTTACTGCTGTCATGGAAGCTGTCCATGAAGATTTGCCGGCTTCCTCAACCATTCGCTCGACTCAGCCCACGCCCGTGCAACGCATTCGATGCGAAGATGATCTATTTGCGGTCACTCGTCTCCAAGACGGTGATGGACAATCTCACCTAGACGACTGGATTGAATGGGACGAATGGCGTCGGGAAGATGATGAAGTCCATATCCCAACAGGCGATCATCATGACTTTGGAGCTATTGGCCAGCCACCGATATATCCGCTGCGCAATATGGGCACCCATTTTCAGATCGTAGCACCAAAGCCGGTCCGCGCATGGAACAACATAACCTGGCTGGGTCATCCACCCGTCGCCCCTGAACCAGTATCCCACCATTGTATCGAGATGATTGTCGACGCTGCAGCCACCTATGGGACTTCACAAGTTCCTCGAATCGAGAGCACCACTATCCATTCCTCTACCTCCATGACTTCCTATGCACATGCGCAGTCGACCGTCATTTATGACTCTGCCAACGCATCATCCTCATCATGCCTTTCCGTTTTTGCTGCAACCATTCCACCTGCTGGCGGGCGTATTCTTCCTGTGCGTGTCAATGACCCCCATCTTACCTTTCATGGAGCCCAGGCGATTCGCTTGGATAGACAACATTCGAGAGATCATAAGTTGTTACGGTTTTTACGTGTACGTCCCTCCTCTTATCTTGCGTTTGTGATCAAGGCACTGAGTGTTGTGCAGATGTCTTACGATCAAAAAGTTGCCGAGCTTGAAAGATTAGTTGGATGGATGAGATCTCATTCGCGACGAGTATGACGCGAACTTATATGCATGATGATGTTTGTTTGTATATCAAGTATGGATTATATTAATCAAGGACATTCATTTTCTATTTACTTCTCATTGTGGTGTTATTGTGCTTTCCCAATTCACGTCTTGCTGAGTACTGAGTGGCAAGATTTGCTCTTGACTGATGTCAGCACTTTTTTAACACATCGATCCTCAGCTGCGCGTGGCCCTCGAATACCTTCCGATCCCAAGGTCTTCTGTACTGCGAGCGCGCATTTCTGGAAGCAGAGCTCACGGATAGTATCAAAACGCTGCGGACGCTTACTTCTAACGAGCTTCATTGTCATTCGATTGTAAACAAAATAGACACAAAGACTATTAGAAAAGGCATCGCAAAGCTGCTAACCACGGGCGCAGTGTATAGCCCAGGCTATGTCCAACATGGGGTCCAATGCTGGTCTTTGCAAGATGAGCACAACCTAGGCTGCCCCTCTGATAAACCTTCATAGGAAAATGCAGTCTACACAAAGTACTGCCTTACCGCCTCTTAGTACCATGAACCCCCATGGCCAACGTCAAACAACGGGATTTACATAATTAAATATGATGGTCACGGGCTCGGTTTTTGTGAAAAGAATAAAAACAAAACCCATTTAAGGTCACTGAGCTAGTCTACTAAGTGCATGTATGATAGATTGCACATTACGGCTCGGTTTGACCGTGATTTTGTGAGTTGAGCAAGCATCATCGATGCTTGAGCAGCGGGTAAACGAAATTCGTAATATTGTCTTGTGCCCTGTGGTTGGTCCTGGGGCGGCGATTGTACGCGTTAAAAACATTTCAGCCTATGATTCTTGCGGCGCAAGGTTATCTCGATTCCACCATACATCAATGGTCATCAGCGCCCGGCCATCCCCATTGGACGATCCGAGTTGGCCCATTATGCCACGACTGCACTCTGCGGAGAGCTAGATTGGACATCGTGGAGCCACGAGTGCCAACGAAGCCTGCTCCATTTGACTGAATGATAGCATCGATGAACACCGGATGCCTGGCAACAGTTTTTAGCATCAGAAAGAAAGGATGGCATTTAATCGGCTCACCACTTTCCATAGATCTCCTCAGTCCGCTCTGTCGCATAGTCTACCCACGTCCAGCCCAACGCCCTGACCCCCGACCACCATTCCGGGTCAAGTTCATCGCTTGTCATGATAACCTGTGTGACCTCGAGCCCTTTTTGTGTACGAAGTTCCTCTTGCACCTCAGATACCCTACGCGCAATGACAGACAACGGGGCAAAGCACTGATCCAAAGGAATACCACGACATTGATCGCGGAAGTCACCGTGTCGTATGTGGATGGATATATACTATGGAAAGTTAGTTAGATCTATGGATCAACCTATACCCGAAAATTTCACTCACGGGAGGTGTTGGTTTGTCAACTGGTACATTCATAGCGCGCCGAGCATGCGCATCGGCAAGTCTTTCTATGCTTACATTCCATCTCATGTGTTGGCCAACAAATCTCCATGCAGGGGAGTAATCCCATTCCCATTCCCATGTACGTTGGGCGCCCACGAAGTAAAGGAAATCGAAGCATAGCAACTGGTCGTCTGGGGGAAGAGAAACCTGATGCTGAGGAGAAGGATGATTCGGTAATCCCAGGTTTTCCGAGCGCGCCCGTGGAAAGCCAAGTGTTGCAAGGGACCAAAAGGATGCGTGATCGTCTTCTATGCCAGGAGATGTTAGCTTGACCCAGTCAGGGGTTCGCGTCCACGAGATATCTGTGGTGGACATGTAGTTAATCGCTGGTTAGGAGCATCCGAAATTGCTCACCGAGCTTGAGCCGATCTATAGTGGGACTTCCCCGTGGACGGGGATCCTGCTTGTACTTTTCAACGCTTTCCCAAACACTCCAACAACCAAGGTCATCGAGAACCTGACTTTCCGAGTGCTTTACTTCGTGCCATTCAAGTAAAGGAATCCCTATGGCCTGGCTAAGCCGAGGGATGTCAATTATTTCCCCGAAAGCAAATGGAGGTGCACTTGAATCGATATGAGAAGAGAGAAATTTCGCAATTATGGGTATGCGCTCTGTTATGAGTGCCAGGTAAATTAAATTGCCCTAGTGCTTATAAGGAACCAGGACAGCGTTGGAAGTGGATCGTTGACTTACATAGGTCATAACGTCATTCGCTAACAAGTAACTGTAATCAGTTGTGCAGGTGGTAATTGGCTGAAATTGACGTACTCCATCCCGCTGAAGTCCATGATGTAATGTATTTCGTGTCGTTACGAAGATTGTCTGAGACCATTATTGTGAGCATTATTGTGAGATACGAGAGACATTTTAACTGACTAACTGACCTCGAAAGCGTTGGGTGGGTGGACCTTGGACATATGACTGCGAATTGAAGACGGCAGAATATGGAGGCACGTCTTGTGTGTCCAGAGGGCTTAAGGGCTTGATTAGGACAAAGCTGAGCAAGGATATGCCTGCCAGAGCAGCGCAGATCGTTCTAGGAGATGGCTTTCTGCCTTTGGTTGCTCGTGGTTTGGAACGCAATGTAGGAATAAATGGAGCCTCTGGGTCATCGTATGCATCCTGTCTGTCCATCATTCCATGACACGTGGGGTGGGAGTCTTGAGGGTGCTCAATCAGCATCTTTGTATACCGTTGCATGATGGCATGTGTTTGTCCATCATGATCTTGGTAACCTGTGTAAAACTCAGGGCAGCACCTGTCAGCCTTCCGCGATATATCCGGTTGTAGTTCACGGTGACACTACCCGTTCCGCGTCTTGCTGCCCGCCCGAAGGCACCAAAAAACACGTACATCGCGTTAGGTCCCCTCCAGTCTTGAAATCATTTAGGAAGCCGAAAAAACATGGGCAAAATACTTCAATTTTAAAGAACAGGAACTGCACTTGTCCGAATTCTTCCGGTGTTCCTAGAATGTCTGCCATCGGGGACTACTACTGAGTCTCACATCATGTCACATGACACATAACGTGTGAACGTCTTAAGAGTGCTGCTGTGCAAGGGTGTATTATTCCCAACGGGCACAGAGAGTTTGCAAAGTGTAAAATAAGCACATGCCTTATTATGTAGGTAGATTTCGAGCCTTGAGATTTCGGAAATAGAGCATGGTGGTCTGGCTCCATAAGTGTACCACTTTGGAAGCGTCGCCATAAACTTTCAATGTTGTTCATCGTGACTAGGCTCCACTGAGCACTTCGATATATCGGCCCTCAGTGCTCACCACGAGGATGATGGGAATATAGAGAATCGTGGATTCAAGGCAAAAATGCATAGCCGAACTGATAACGTCTGCATCCGATGTATTTGAATCCACAATGTCTCCAGACAAGGACAACTCCCTGAAGTAGCGAACGGCGTGGGAGGAAGCGTTGCTTTCAGCAGGTCTTAAGGCCAGGTGAGAATTTAAAACTAGCTGTTCATCGCTCGATGAGGTGTAGATGATGGAGATTTAGTGTATCAAATCACTTGACGTCTACGGTCTGACCCGTCGTTGCATATTTTCGGAAACGGGTATCTGGTCGCACATCAGAATTCTTCTTCCTAAGTGAGGCCTTAATTCTGTTCCACCTGTATCCCAGTTTTGGCCATATCTGAAAGTGGGCTTCTCATCCTTGACATCGAATGGAGTCCATCGTAGATGGCCACTGCTCGAGATCGTCGGCACAGGCTATGGGAAAGCTGAAACAAGTTCTTTTATATATAAAAAAAGAATAGTCTGGCATGTTGTTGATGAACAAGAATATCTCCCTCAGAAGCTCTGGCAATGGCAGTCCATAGGTAGCTGAGCGCTGATGGTAGTGTAGGGGGCAAAACTACTTTGGGCTGAGTTAAGACCAAGTGCCGCCACAACTGGCACTAGCCGATGGAGGTTCTGGAATCTGGATTAGGTATGAATTTGATTTTCGAATAGCACGTGACTAGACTACCAAGACCTTGGTTTGTTTGGCAGAACCTTTGGATCTAAACAACATCAGTGAAGACTTTTCACGCTCTCAAAGTCAAGTGCTGGCGACGACAGGCCTGAGGCTCCATCATTAAATATTATGGCTACCATGTCCCTCTTCAACGGGTATCGCCAAGTGGATTCCTTCGGTCCCGACGAAGAGTACTCATCGGACGATGAAGAATTCTATGTCACGCTTGATCTCGGTACTGTTGAGCCAACCCTACTCCCCAGCAGCTCAACCTATAGGCTTGTAGTAAGCACAAGACCTCATATATTATAGGCATCACTACAAGACACAAAAGGGCTTGGATACGCCTACGCCATTTCTGCAGCTTTCTGGCTCCTTCTTCAGGGGCCGGCATGACACACTTATTGGTTCGGAGCTCTTGTTCATGGAAGGAAAAAGTTTGTAAATATTCTGTCCATTAATGTAAATTGACATCTCCCTCGATCACAGATGATTCCGAAAGAAACACGCGAGCTTTAACGCACGTCGGCGTGACTGAACGACGTATCCAATTCAAGGAGGTGCAGCTACGGCTGAAGGTCCATGAGCATTTGGAAGAAGCTCCTGCTGTCGGTGCGAACTCTTCTCCCAATGAGACACAAGCGGAAGATACCGGGCATTCACTTGGACGCATGATTGGGAGTGTTACAGAGCGCCCATCTCGAAAACGCAAGAAACGACGTAACAAAGGGAAGGAGAAGGAGGTATCTACTCAAGAGGAGGAGAGAGGTGATGCTATGGATGTCACTTGATTTTGCAGTTAAGGTGATTCGTTTCTACCATCTTATCGTTCTGCCTGTGCCGAGTCTGTCAGCCTTCTAGCTTTGATTGACAACGTGGCTCCTCATCTGACGAGCCCTTTGAGAAGCAGCTTGAAAAATTGGTAAGAATACTTCCTTAAATTACAATGTACTTCGGGTAAGTAATTAGGCAAAGCAACTGGTGATGGTATCGCAAGGATAAGACGAGACATACATATTATTATACTCTGACACTTGTATCACCCTCCCGTATCCCGAATGGAAATTTATGTCAGATCAAGAAGTATACTATACAACACCATGAAGTCATCACAATAGATGTGCAGCCCGCAAATCCGCCTCTCTAAGTTCCTGTTGTGTGGGGACGGTAAAGGGCGAGCCGAGAGATGTGCGCCCATTTTCTTCAAGCGGTGCGATATTGAATGCCTCCTCAATATTCCTCCTCGCCGCGATGTCGCGAGCGATATCCTCAGGTGATTGAGGTTCATGTACATTTGAAGCACGGATGGCAGACTCCCAGTTCTTTACACGCCAGAAACCGACCAAAGAGGAAAGGAGTAAAAACCAACCTGCGAGACAAGATAAGTAAATGGGGAAAATGAAGACAAGTAACGCGTACCGAGAGTCATCAATAGAAATGATAGCCACTCTCGTGAAGAAATGCTGAGGACAGCGGTATTATCTTGAGGCATGGGAGCCGAAGATGAAGGCGGGTCAGATAGCATGAGGACATCAGGAGCGCCATTGCCATCAGGTGTGGGAAGCATGGTATCCGTTGCAGAACGGGAGTAAAAGCCATATTGGATTAGTGTCAGTCCAAGGCCAGCTCTCGAGCCAAACTTTGCGGCGTGTGTGGTATGGAGGAGGTATGTGAGGAGGAAACCGATAAACTGGAAGAAAAATGAGACGAAGAGGTTTGAGATGAATGCGAGGATGGTGCCTGAGGGAAGATCGCCAACGATCATCCCAGCATCGGTATCCATTCCAGAAGGAGCATGCACGATTGTATCCCAATAGGGAGGAACAGCATCTGCTTGGGCTGCCGCATAAGACTTGAAAAGTAATGAGGTTAGGAATAGGAATATCAGAAATAAGTTTGGGCATACGGGTGGAGCAGTGCTCTGCGTCTCCTCAGGGACCATATAGACACTGCCATCCTCAGCTTGTATTGGTACTGGGGAAGCAGGTTTGACGACAACATTTGAGAACACTCCATCATTCTGTATCCCTCCACCCCTCACCCCAGTAGGCGGTTCATGGGTCGGCACACGAACGTAATGAGTTGGTAAGATGGCACCAACTGCCCTGCGAAAGAATGATGGTTGAGGTAATGTCGTCCCCAAAGGAGAGGTTGGCAATTCGCCGTTTGAATTGCCTATATCATTGGGCAAAGCAGTTGCCAGAGGCTGCGGGGGAGAACCAGGGGGCGGGCGGTCGTAATCGTAATTCCGCTCAAAGTCATAAGCTACAGGAATTGTTGTACTACCTGATATGTTTTTTGGAGGATCTGCGACGTAGGAAAGGGTATCAGTAAACCGGCGATTAGATGGTGGGTGTTCAATGTGACCCTCATCATCGCCGTCGGATTCAAAGGCGTCGTTGAGTTCACGATCAGCATCTCGTGATGACTGCTGGGTTGGCAGCGGTGCGTAATGCGCAGACATGGCACGTCGCATACGAAGGACCTGCAGATGTAAAAGAGCGCTACAGCGGCTGCGGCGCTGAACTTGTCCACGCCAAGTTCTCACGACACAGTGACCGCGCGTAGTGCACAAAAATTATCTTCAACTGCAACTTTCTGTAGATGATAACTTGTAGTCGTCCGAGTTCCACAGCTATCAATATTTACTATCATCGAGGACGTCCACGTCAATACGACCAACAAGCCGCATCCTGCAGGTCATATAAATAGAGTGCAAAGCTTCCGATGGAGCTCGGGCCTCGCGTAACTGTTCACCCGGTCACCAGCTGTCTGCCACCTAGCAGAGATAATAGAGGACTCGGATTTCGATTCGCGATCTGCTATTATCACACCAACCGACCATGTCTTCTTCTTTCACTTATCAGTTCGACACACCGACCTACAAGGGCACCTCAACAGTCCCTACTGGCCTATTTATCAATGGAAAGTTTGTTGAACCCGTACAGAAGGGCACAATTGAGTATGTGCTTGCATCTATTGTATTCAACTTCACTTGATGAACCTCATACTTACTAGGGTCCTGAATCCGGGTGGGTCAATCAACTGCTCATGCCTGATTAGCTTTGACAGCGAATGCAGTCAATGGAAAGGTCATAACCTCGGTCGCCGCTGGCACTGCTGCAGACATCGACATCGCCGCTCAGGCTGCAAGGAAGGCTTACAAAGAGCGCTGGGGCTTGAAGGTCCCTGGTGTGCAAAGAGGCAGAATGCTCAGCAAACTTGCAGACCTTCTCCAAGCTAACGTTGACGAATTCTCTGCCTTGGAGGCTTTGGACGTAGGTAGGGTGATACTTCAGCCATATATATTGTTCGTGATGTGAACCTATACGCAGGTAAAACCTTCAACGCGGCTCGGAATTCTACTTTTTCAACCATCGCCGCTTTAAGGTACTATGCGGGATGGGCGGACAAGATTCAAGGGAAAACCATTGAGGTCGGAATGAGCTGACATGTCTCCTTCGGGACAATTCTAATCTATACTCACCTGATAGACGAACGAAACGAAGCTGGCTTACACACGTCACGAACCCATTGGAGTTGTGGTTCGTGTTCTCAATTCATCGCGCGATGAAGATATGCGAACTCAGCATCTTACAGGGCGCGATTATTCCTTGGAACTTCCCTCGTATGTTCATTCAATCCACGCTCAGTGGGCGAATAACGACGTGAACAGTTGCGATGCTGTCGTGGAAGATCGGCCCAGCTCTAGCAGCGGGCAACGCTGTCATCCTGAAACCCTCTGAGCTGACACCATTAACTGCGCTTCGTCTTTGTCCTTTGTTTGTTGAAGCGGGCTTTCCTGATGGTGTCATCAATATTGTCAATGGATACGGTAGTACCGCGGGTCAAGCCCTTAGCGAACACATGGCCGTCGACAAAATAGCCTTCACGGGGAGCACGCTGACTGGGCGCAAGATTATGGAAGCCGCTGCTAAGACCAATTTAAAAAAGGTCACCCTTGAGCTTGGCGGTAAGAGCCCCAGTGTCATATTCGACGATGTAAACCTGGAGCAGACCGTGAAGTGGGTTTCACACGGAATATTGTACGTCGCCTGCATTATAACCGAGCTTTGCTCACTCTTCTTATAGTTTAAATCACGGACAAGCGTGCACAGCAAGTTCCCGTATATTCGTCCAAGCAGGGATATACGATAAATTTTTGAAGGCATTCGCTGAACATACCTTGTCTTTGAAAGTCGGCGATCCATTTGAGCCAGACACTTACCAAGGTCCACAGGTATCGCAGACGCAATTTGAGGTGAGCGCCTACTTAATGTACTAGTGAGCGGTTTTGCTTATTGTCATTAGCGGATCATGGGGTACATCAAGTCTGGTAAAGAGGACGGCGCAACCGTTCATATCGGTGGAGAACGTCATGGGAACGAAGGCTACTTTATTCAACCGACCATCTTCACGGAGTGCAAACCGAGTATGAAGATTGTGCAGGAAGAGATATTCGGTCCCGTGGCTGCAATCATCAAGTTCACCACGGAAGAGGGTAAACATATCCCCCTACGAATATATCTGAGTACTGATAAAGTATTATAGAGGCTGTTCAGCAAGCGAATAATACTCTATACGGCCTCGCTTGCTCTGTCTTTACCAGGGACATAGACAGAGCGATTCGAGTCGCGCATAGTATCGAAGCTGGTACCGCATGGGTGAGCACGGGTACGCCAGTACCAGGATTGCTGATGATTTGATGGTCATAGATCAATTGTCACAACTCTACTGAGTTGAGCGTTCCGTTCGGCGGTTTCAAACAGTCAGGCATCGGGCGTGAGCTTGGCGAATATGCCTTGGAACAGTGAGTCAAGACATGGTGGTATAGCGGCTTCCACTGACCTTTTGTTTCAGCTATACAAATGTGAAGGCTGTTCATGTTAACATTGGACACCGTCTTTGAAAGCAAACATCCGCCATGCTTTATATCAATAAATGATGTCTGTTGAAAAAATGGAGTACAGAAAGCGAACTCGATGTATCTATGTTGCCATTTTTAATGTAACACCACCATTATCTCTTTAAATTTGTGGAGTACGGCAGCATCGAGTTATAAACCGCAATGCCTTTCCGCCCTTGTGCCTCTGCCTTTCAGCAACTCAATAGTACTTGAAGCTCTGGCCTCAGGGGCGTTCGTTCCACTTTGGGGAATGTGACGTACTAACGCGGCGTTACAGTCGGGTCGGATCCAACCTGAACGAAATCGTGAACTTATAACTTACCTTGTCTTCAATTTTCCTGTGCTCTGGTATTCACCGTTGCTGGCAATGCTCAGGGTAGGCTTTACAAAGTTACACATCCCGCTTCGTAGTCGGCCCAATGGCACTGTGAAACACTTTTCTCGATCCGCACCCGGGAAGCCATCATCTTTGATTGTATGTCGTATCATTTCTAGGTTGTCACACATGGTTCACTCCATGGTGATCGTGGTGATTAGATTTCTAGTGTAATTGGATCGCACCAGTGGACACATGATTCGCTGACTAGAAGTCGCTTCATCTCCTCCGCGGCGACTAAAGAAGTGGTTTCTTCGGAGCAGTTGGGCGTCACAGAGCCTAGAGTTCACAGTGATATCCCTATTGCTAACGCTGATGAGCGCAAAGTGTCTATTCTTTGGAGCCCGCAGCGTTGGTCTAGATTGTATGGACCTTCTGCCTCGTAGTGATTTCCGAGATCTGAATGTGCAAACTGTCAGTCACCACATCTGGTTGCGCGACCATTGCAGATGTCCAGGCTGTTTCCACCCAATAACAAAGCAGCGACTGCTCAACACATTCGAGGTAGCCCAGCGATAGGATGGCCTAAGTATCTTTACTGAGCAGAGACGTTTCCACAGATTCCAGCTGATATCAAACCTATTCATGTACAAGGTTCTACAGATGACCTCGAAGTCATCTGTACGTTGGCTCAACTAATTTATCAACTCAACTTGATTGGTTAATTAGGGCCCGGAACTAGCACTGAATCCCACTCGTCGGTATACCCTTGGACATGGCTACAAGCCAACACATACGATCCAGCTCTTCAGATAACGCCAAGCCGGTTTGACATTTCTTTCATAACCCGTGACTTGTGCTTATAGGACGTTAGGAAAGTTCTTTGGGGATCAAAGATTGAGAAGTCCCCACCCTCTGTGACTTATACCGAGGTTAATGGACGACAAGGGACTGTATAAATGGCTGACAAATGTTGTGCGTAAATCGAGAGCTCTATATGCTTGTCTCATACGCATGCAGGAAAATTTTGGCTTTTGCTTCGTCTCAGGGGTCCCCGCAACACCTGAGGCCACAGAGGAACTCTGCGAACGTATCGGTTTTACCAGAGAAACCCAGTGTACGCCCTCCCTCCTTGTCTCTTCACTCCTGTTCTGAATGCTCTTAGATGGGAAGTTTTGGGAATTTACTGCTGATCTTTCAAAGGGAGACACCGCGTACACCACAATGGCACTAGGAGCACACACTGATACCACCTATTTCGTATGGGATATACCATATTTCTCGCCACGCCACTGATCAGTTGCAAACGCAGACCGACCCTTGCGGCCTTCAACTTTTCCATCTTTTGTCAGCATACCGAAGGCTCTGGAGGAGCAACGCTTCTCGTAGATGGTTTCTACGTCGCCGCCCTTATGAAAGAGCTACATCCGAACTTCCCATGATCTCCTTTCCCGCGTACCCATTCCAGCCCATGCAGCAGGAGAACCGGCAGCGCTGTACACTCCGAGTCCCCCTGCAATGTACCCCCCGTTGCTATATCATCCCGAGCAGCAAAGAACTCGTGCAGGTACGGTGGAACAACGATGATAGAAGCGTGATGAGCCACTTACCACCAGATGAAGTGGAGGAATGGTAAGTGAGCTGCATGGGTCTGACAACTTTACTCTACTTCATTTAAACCCCAGGTATCAAGCAATCAAGATTTGGAATGAACTGCTGACAAAACCTGATTCAGAGTATTGGGTCCAACTTAGTCCTGGCACGGTATTAAGTAAATCAGTCTTATGCATGTCTGTCTGCCATATAGCTTAATCTCGTCTCTAGCAATTGACAACCATCGCGTGCTTCATGGCCGATCCGCTTTTGACGGCAAGCGCCGCGTGTGTGGTGCCTACATCGGCATAGACGAATACCGTTCGAAGCTTGCCGTCCTTAAGGAGAAATTCGATGGTGCCGATGACAACAGCCAGAACAAGGCAGGGAGGCCTGAGGATAGCAGAAGCATTTGGAACTTCAATCTATGATTTGAGGGCCACTTCTTGAGTAGTCCTTCATCAATTGATTGCGATTAGCCATGGCAGTACGAGCAAGGTATGCAAAGCAATTAATTTCAGAACGTGGCATCGGAATAGATTCTGCTCATCTCAGCTCGGAGTCAAAATTCTACTCATCCTAAGCTTCAAGTCGTATCCCAGGTTCTGTCAAGCGCCGAATCCATCTCGGTTGTGGTAGTTTCTGTTTGTTCACTTTGGCTGCCCGCAGTGCCCTTTGGGCAGAAAGTTGAGAATGCCCATTTCACCTGACGAGGAAGGGCGCACATCATTGTCGTAACACGACATATCTCATTCACAACTTATTCGAGAGCTTGTAGGAGTAGACGTTCTGAAGAGGTCATCACTTCATGATAGTGTGCCAACTAGATTCGGCGGAATAAAGAGAACTAGGCGTGTATCGAATGGTTCACAAACGAGGCTCTTTGTGGCATTACAGGCCTGAAGATATTACAACGTCTTCGCGGGAAGCGGTTTACAGACTATGCTGTATTTGAGCATGTCTCCGATAGTAGATAAGTACAAGGCGTACACACAAGCAGACAACACTTTCACCTAAATACTCCATCATCAATATTTACTGTATGGACTTGAGAATAAAGCCCTCGAGTCCACCGCACACCCACAGCTCCTGCACGCTTGCGCCCACAGTGCGTATCTTGTAGGTCTTCTTTCCATCGGAACCACGCAGAGTGACATTCCCATCAGTCATCGAAACACGTATCTCATGCCCTTTATCTACCGTCAGCTCGCCTTCGCATCCACCTGCACCACGTGTACCACCTCTGGCATACGCCGCAGTAAGGTCAGCGACGAGCTCGGGGCATTCAAGGCAGACGAGACCGTTATTGATGGCATTACGCTTAAATATGTCGCCGAATGAGCCTGCAATGACGAGTGGCACACCAGCTGCCTTGAGCGCGGTAGCAGCCTGTTCGCGGGAGGACCCAGTACCAAAATTGTACCCAGATACCAAGACCACACCGGACTTGGTATTTTCATCTGATGCGGAGAGTGAAGGGAGAATGGCAGCGACATTGCCTGCGAAAGACGGGTCGTAGTTCTCCATAACTACTTGGGCTTGGCGTTCGAGGGTGATGTCGTCTTGGTAGGTGTATTTCCCGGGGTATAATGCGTCCGTGTTCAGGTTGTCCTGTGGTGCAAAGAGTAGACGGCCAGAAAAGGCTGCAGGGAAGCCAGGGAAGAGGGGTTCTTCTGTTTGTGGAACCTCTGCCGCGTCTGAAGAGCCAGAAGCGATAGAGAAGGAGAGTGCGCCCGCTGAAGGAAGTGAGGTTGCGTCAAGAGAGTTGGGGGAGCAAATAAATCCTTTGACAGCGCTTGCAGCAACTACTGCAGGACTGGCAAGGTAGGCCTGAGCCTTGGGGTGGCCCATTCGTCCCTTATAGTTCCTGTTCGTGGCGCTAATTCCCGTCTCACCCTCTTCCAACAACCCGGTGCCGAGCCCGATGCAAGGCCCACAGCCTGCTGGGAGCACTTTAGCACCTGCAGCAATCAATTTATTCCAGTGCCCCAACTTCTCCGCCTCAGCCTGCACCACAGAGCTCGCAGCTGCGACATAGAACTCGACGCCCTCTGCAATTGTCTTGCCCTCAACAACAGACGCAGCTGCAGCGATATCAGAGACACGAGAATTGGTACATGAAACCAGGTATGCTTTTTGAATCGCAATCTGCTGGGATTCTAGCTTGGGAAGTGGGGTGGAGATCTTGACGCTGTTAGGACCAGAGACGTGTGGGACGAGAGTAGAGAGGTCGAAGATTAGATGCGAGGAGTATTGAGCACCGAGATCGGACGTAAGGTTGGTTGCACGGAGAGCATCAAGACGGCGGCGATTAATACGCGGATGTTCTGGCGGAGGCTGGTATTGACTTAGAGGCAAAAGTCCTTCGCTCTAAATTTGCCAATGCACTCTCGTACCAACTCAGGAGCGTGTCGTCGACAGGGAAAACGCCCGCTAGAGCGCCCCACTCCGTTGTCATGTTTGAAATCGTAAGCCTGTCATCAACCGAAAGCGCAGAGATACCTTCCCCGGTAAATTCGATTGCAGCGTTAAGAACTTCATCGTTGTTGAATGACCCACACAGCGCGACAATCACATCCTTGCCAGTGACGCCTGGGGCAAGTTTTCCCCGCAATTCCACCTTGACCATACGAGGGACTTGCCACCAAGTCTTCCCTGTAGCCCACAAGGCTGCTGCATCTGTGCGCACGATGGGTGTACCCACGCAAGCAACGCCTCCATACATATTTGAGTGCGAGTCGGAGGCAACAGTGAGAGTGTGCGGGAATGCGTAGCCTTCTTCTACGAGGACTTGGTGCCCGATGCCGCGGCCAGCAGGATAGAAATCAATCCCATGTGCGCGTGCAAACGCTTCAATGTTAGCATACTTGGCAAGATTTTTGTGAGATTTGTTCTGAACATCGTGGTCGAGGGTGAACACCGTCTGCCGAGGATCAACAATTTTCTTTGCACCTATTGACTTGAATCTAAATGCGCATCATATGAATGATGATGTTAAAGGGGAGAAAAAGAAAGCACACTTGGATATGACAGGGCCAGTGTTGTCGTGGGTCATGACATGCTCCGGACGAATCATGACATAGTCGCCCGCTTTGACAACTTTGCCATCGGGGAGGCCGACTGAGTACTTTTGAACAACTTTTTCAATGATGGTCTGGGGAATTCGGGGAGTGGGTACGCTGGTAGCGAAGAACCGCACTGTTTGCAGGTACCCCCAACTGGGTATGCGCGGTGGAAGGCGCATCACAAGTGCTCGACACACTGGCAGTGAGTAAGAAACCTGCAAGGATAGTCTTGCGTCGAGGCTTAGGGTGTGAAGAGAATAAAACACTTTCAAATCGTTAGGGAACCGAATAATACCGACAAGCTAATGCAAAGCTAATGGGATTCCATTCACATGATCACAACGAGGATACATTATGATACACTATGTAATTTACAAGGGATATATCATCAACAGGTAAGGACTACGCGCTGGCGATTCCGACAGTGATAGCGGTAGGCACTGCAATAGGTGGGGATTTCAGCAAGTTTTCCGTGACCGCGTCCTTTGGAGGGGTGGATGACTCGGGTGAGATGGAAATGTGGTTCGTTTTCATCTTTTTCTTTTTCTTCATTAAACCTGCAAATTGAAACGTCAGTGTTAACATTCCTAAGTGGATGCGGTACACTGACCCGCAGACACCGCAGATTTGACATTGTCGACGATCTCCCTACTTTCCTCGAGGTATTCTGTATCATCGAACCGGTGCTTCTTGCCAACAACAGCCTCCGTATCCCCTGATGCAGCTGCAATCTTCTTCTCGAGTGTCTCTAGCTTAGCTTTTTTAGCCTCAGCCTGGGCCTTCTTCCGTTCATCTTCATTTCCCATGTAGTCTGCAAGCCTAAAGCAATGTAATTATAAAATCAAACACTGCAGTAGTAGGGAGACATACCTTTTCGCGGTTTTGATGGTGCTAAGCCTGCGTCCACTAAGATCTCTGCATGAGTCGTTGTTACTGGTCTTCTGACTACTCATGCGACCACCGGCGGCACGCAACTGCGAACCAAAACCTCCCTTACCACCTCGGAGTCGTGGAATAAGCTTCAGCGTGATGAGAGTTGCATCTCGTCCATGAATCTCAGAGATGAGGGTGTCCGATGTAGGGACAGATCCAGCATGAGATGAAATTCTCAAGTCCTCTGAAGCAGGGAGATCGGAATAGCGCTCGCACAAGAGAGAATACAAGTCATCGAATCTGGTTTCTGGGGAAACAGAGAGCGAAAGAGTCGGGAATGGAGCAAACGTTGAGAAAAGAACTGTGGTGGTCATGGTAGACAGCGAGTAAGAGTATGATTATGTAACTTTGGGTCAGGTCAAACTTGTCTATATTATGTAACACTGTGGGGCCAGTCCGAGTCGGCGTTAATCGCCCCTGACAGCAATCGATCACCTCTCTTTCGCCAACACCAACAAGCACGACAACTTGAATCAATTGCGCAGTCTGATATTCTCTTATCGACATGGATTTTTGGCACGCACTCACACATGATGCGCCTATGTTCGTCTGGCCCGTCAAATTCTGTGTAGCCATGACTGCTGCCACATACGTGCTCTCTATTCTCACCAACAACGTGTCGCAGGTGGACAGAGTCTGGACGTTTCTCCCAACCATATACACTATATACTATGCTTTCCTGCCGCTTTGGCCATCCGTCCCACCTACGTATCTTTTCCCCTACACCCCTGACGCAATCCCTGCAAATCTGAGGGAGACCTTCAGTCCACGAACCTTGCTCATGGCAAGTTTGGTGGTGAGTATCTCATCTGCTCAATTGCTTATAGTCAGCTCAACTGCCTTCAGGTGACATGGATGTTCAGGTTGGTAATACTGTCTTCGTCATTTTTATACACGAATCTCACACTCCCCAGGTTAAGTTACAACACTTGGCGGCGTGGTCTATTTAGCCTGTAAGCTCATTCTTCATTGCTGATATAAATATCAAATCAAGACATGTTCACAGAACGGATGAAGATTATCGCTGGGCAGTTCTGCGACAGAAAATCTCACCTTTCCTCTTCCAAGTTTTTAACCTCTTTTTCATCGGTACGGCTATCAATTATCCACCTGTCCTTATGCATCTACTAACTCTGCACAAGCAATCGCGCAGAACATAATCTTATTCCTCTTGGGCCTTCCAGCTGCTCGTGCAGCAGGCTCAACCGCACACGCCCCTTTCGACTTCGGATTATATCCTAGGAACGCTAGGTTTTCTCGTCATCCTCGCCGAGTTTGTCTCGGATAATCAGCAGTACTCTTTCCAAACTTTCAAACATTCCGGAAATCTGAACCCCAATGAATGGCCTGGCGCAAAAATTCAATGGACCAAACATGATGCTGAACGCGGATTTGTGACACGAGGTTTGTGGGCTTGGTCACGGCACCCAAATTTCCTGTGCGAGCAGAGTTTTTGGGTATGTGCACCCCCATTTTGCAGTTCCGTCCATCACAGAAATAACGACTCATTCGTTCCAGATCATTATCACACTCATCCCTCTCCTGTCGCCTGATTCACCGAAGCTCGACTTCCCGCCGACTTCGCTTGCATCACTTACACCCTTTCTTCCATGTTTAGTTCTCTGCAGCTTATTCTTCTCTTCGACGATTTTTACCGAGTCGATATCGAAGGCAAAGTACCCCGTTGCATATTCAGCTTACCAAGAGCGTGTGGCGATGTTTTTGCCTTTGCTCACCCCCGTATGGGGCGCACTTCTGGGCATTAAAGGGAGAAAGGGGAGTGTCGATTCGATAGTGTATGGTGACGGGCCGAACTCCAAGGGCAAGGGGAAGGCTGAATGAGACCTTCGCACGTGTTCAACTCTTCAAAGTTTTTCTCCATCCCTGTATATATCTATTCCCCTGATGTGTTAAATCGAGACTGATCATATCTCTGAATGCTATCGGACGCTATCCACTACTACCCAGGTAACACCGGGGCGCGTGACCGCATGCTAGTGACAGGTGCCTCGCATGGGCTGGTATTATTAGCCTGAGCCTGGTTGTGGTTCTCACTGACAGTTATATGCATACATATGGGTTACGGAGATTGATCAGGACGGAAATCCGCACCCCGCTGCAGACTACGTACAGACTATTAACCCGAATCCATACACCATCGTCCCTTCCAATGGCAGCTTTAAAGGTCGCAGTGATTACGGGGGCATCCTCTGGTGCGTATCGACTGCACTTCACACTTATTCAAAACTCACTTTCGACGCCCGGTTTCAGGTATCGGACGTCATTCAGCTATCAAACTCTCCTCTGAGGGTTGGAGCTTAGCACTGACTGCTCGAAGGCTGGCTCAGCTCGAAGAAACAAGATCCCTCTGTGCAAATCCCGATGTGTGTCTCCTCGTTGCTGGTGACATCACAGGCGAAGCCTTTGTGAAAAGCCTGTTCGAGGAGACCATGAAGAAATTCGGTAGACTGGACTTGTTGTTCAACGTGAGCAGTGTGTCCCTTCTTCCGTGTGCTGCAGTTGTATTGACGATGTAATAGAATGCGGGCTTGTCTGACAAGGCGAGGCCCATCGAGGAGATGCCGCTTGAAATGTTCACATCAGTCGTCAATGTCAACCTTATTGCCTCGTTCCTTTGCACTCGCGAAGCTTTCAAGATTTTCAAGCAACAAGAACCCACTGGAGGTTCGTGAGGCTGGACAATGAAAAACCGCAGTGTATTGATCTACGGCGTCCCTATACAGGAAGGATAATCAACAATGGCTCATTGGCTGCCCATGTGCCAAGGCCTCATTCTGTTGCATACGCGACCTCCAAACACGCCGTGCACGGTTTAACTAAAACCATTGCCATCGAGGGGCGAAAGCACAATATCTCTGTGACGCAGATCGACATTGGTGCGTACCTTGAAAATATCGGAGGAGGTTGATGCAACGGTGGTTTTACCAGGAAATGCGCATACATCGATGGCTGCAGGGCATACTTTAGGAGCGTTGCAACCTGATGGTCGGAGAGTCGTTGAACCGACTTTCGATCCGATACACGTTGCGGATGCGGTTGCGCACATTGCGAGTCTCCCTACATCTGTCACGGTACTAGAGTTGAATATCATGTAAGTGTGACCGTTTTTTTTGGGTTCTGGATACTGATCTGCTGCGTAGGGCGACTGGTGCTCCTTATGTCGGAAGAGGATGACCATCGATACTTAGTACAAGTGGGCGAAGACAGCTAGATGCAGCAGAATAGTTGTCTGAGTATAGCGACAGCTTCGCAGATTTCATCTGTACCACGTCTGGCCACGCCGCATGGCAAAGCATTGATGAATACAAAACCCTTATGCAATTGACAAGTTGAGACTGCGCGGTGGTCAACGTCTTGACTGCGAGATTCTCCCAACTATTGACTTGTCCATGTGCTAGCACCAAGCTACATCATGATGTACTTCATTTCGCGAGGAGTCTGGGACACATTTTAAATGGATGCAGATCTGGGGTGATGCGTCATCGAGGAAAATGCTGAGGACCGTAAATGTACCCTGCAATGACATCCAACCAGAAATCACGATCCACTACGCAGCAAGACTGTAAACTAGAGCCAGTGCTCATGACCTGGTAACAGGTTATGAGCCCTGCATCTTGCCTAGGTTCTCGGCAGCTGGCGCTGATGGCCTGCTCGGGAACAGCACCGAAACTATCGCCGAGGAGGAATTGAGGCGGAGCTTCAAGCTTAGTACGGCATATAGCAAAACGAAGTACTAGAGGGAGTACCAATAACCTATGGATCCACAGGTTATGAGCCCTACCTCAGCTTGGCTGCTAGTGAATATTGCGCGCGTGAATTGTGGGGGGAACCAACAGCAATGAGGACGATCGGGAATCAGCTATTACTTATATACGATTTTTAAGTGACCTGTCGCCTGCCCTAAACTAGCTTTTGCCATTTGGGTAACATGAAGTCTTGACCAAGAGAATGACTGCGAGAATCCGAGACTCATCGAGGGTGGGTCGAGTAGAGAACCACGATGTACTAATAACTGGAGCTCTGGAATAAATGACTCTATCATTCATCAGCCCGGAATCGTTTCGGCTCCTTATCCGCCCCAAGTAGGACTCGCCTTGCGTAACGTTACTTGGTTTGATTGGGTCATTGCATGCAAACGTTGCAACACAACACCTTGATCTAGCAGCGCCAGGATTATCTTGGCATTTTTCCTCATGCGATCCCAATCTATTGTGGCAGCTCTGAGCCTAGGTTCAGCAACTCTGGCGTCGCACATTCAGTTTCCGATCAACACCGTTGGAGAAAACAATATTCGACCCTTGGATATCACCATCTTAAATCCCGGTCACACACACAGTGTTAGCTTTGATAGTGAACAATGGAGGCTCGACGAATATCCTTCCAAGAATGCGACAGGAAACTTGATCTTCGACACTGTCCATTCATTACTGCAGCACTGGCCAAATACACGATATCGCCATGGTGCGTTTTGCTGCATTACTGAAGTTGGAAAATGGTTCACCTTTTCGTAGGACACAACATAGTACCAGGAATGATTCCAATCGGTACTTTGCTCTACCACGGTACCAATGGCTCGCACACGATACCCAGCGGGCCCGAGTGGACCGCTATGGACCCAGAGCATTCTATATTTTTTGCTCGTGGAAATGGTAGTGGCTGGCTCCTCACGCTTGCGGCAACGCGGCCTCTGAAAGTATTGTACTTCGATGGAAGCAGCGCTACTAAGCTACCCGGAGGTACGATGGATACGCAGGACACAGTTGCCTGGGGAGAACCGCGGACCCGAGCGATTATTTGATGAGAGAGAAAGGATCGATGATCTTTGTACATGGGGAAAGGAGTTTGGAATTGACGGCTTCGCGAGGTTAGATGTCATTCTACACCATGTGCTATATCACTAACTCTCAGGTCCCTAGGATGGAAATGGACTTGTACGTATATGTTTGAACCATATGTTTATGCTTCTGACTGATGGTCATCTAGTGAAGTTATGTTGTGCAATTTTACAGCCGGTGTCAAGGCAGTGTCTTTCCTTGCACCTCGCATTACCAAAGGACGAACGGTCATCCCCTCATCCTACTCCACTTGATTCTGACACCGGTCAGTTCTGTCCTCTCGTAACCCCAACATGGCTGATGCTGGATATTCCTGGGTGCAGGAGTTCGCACGTTTGAAGTCCTGCACTCCGGCTCATGGCACAATCGCTACCCAGGAGAGTCTCGTATTGTGCTGGACCTGACTAGTTTGGTTTCATTGTATGATACTGCACTGGCACCGTCCCTCATCCCGGTTCGCGCGGGTCTCGAACGGTACGACCACCGCGTACTCGGAATATCATCAGATGACATATCGCGGGTGATGAGAAAGCTCATCGAAGTTATTACTCGACCACACCCGGTAGGCAGCGGCATTGACTGGAAAACTCTCATCCACGTCATTGTTGATCGATACGCAGATCGACTCGAGTTGATGCAGCATCTCTTAAATTTTACATCATCAGATTCGCAACAGCTTCTTCATCAAGCGAAGCTCGCACAGACACAGCTCCGTGTCATGCTTATGCCGTATCTGCTACATTCCACCAATGTCCCTGGCGCAGTCACGTCAGGCATAGATGCTTTACAGTGGGCACTCCCAATCTTCAGGCAATGCGCCATAACACACACTTCCGAGATCATCAACCAAATACCATTAATGACGTCTTCGGAACGTCTGCTGTTGACAGCCGTCGAGGACACAACAAGAGAAATCTGCCGTGTAACTACGAACATGTGGGCCAATGGCGTCATGAGCGGGCTCGACACCCTTTTTCACGTGGAACGTAATGTGGATAGTGAAGTCACTCGATTGATGAGTGATTGGAAACAAGACGTCAAAAAGTTGATGTCTTGGTTGGACTGGAGTGTATGGGTTAAATGCCAACCTGCCTGTGGCACAGAGGTGCGAGTTACATAAGGACAGTTGTTGTGAGCCGACTGGACTGAACACTTTCAGGAAATGTGCTATCTTCCTAACCCAAGGCCAAAGCGCCCACTTCCCAAAAACCTCAATGATGCCCTGGGGGCAAAATCTTCTACTGATCGTGTTGGGCCTCTGCCCGAGGGGCAAGCCATCGCAGGTTCGCCTTTCGTCCATGTCACGCTGGAGGAGGATCCGAGGAAGCCTCAGCCAAGGTGCATCAGGCGCTTCCAGCCTTACCTTTGAATTATATGTGATGACACGAATAAGTCAAGTCATGAACGTCAAAACAACAGTACAGTTGTTGAAAATGATGTGCTCTCATATTGTTTCTGACGATGTCGACTTGTGTACCTAGATGTGCGCTTTCTGGGGCTTCATGATGTTCTTGCACGTCTATTGATATTATTTGCTACCGTGACTAGAGTTCCAACCGTCTCAGCAGATTCGTGTTGTCGGATTATCATCCGTTAATGCAAATTCATGTCACCGTAACGGCGCCGGCACCAGCCCCGACGTACTTATTTCTGGCGTATTGTGTATCCATTGGACTGTGTAAGCGCAGACTAGTCTTTTGATTTCATTTTGCGTTGGCAGATACATGATTCTACTGTTATCCAGTTTTGCGGAGGCTCCGAGGGATTTAGTTTGTGAATCACGTGAATTCAATTTGGGCGCCACCCAATCAACGCCCAATCATCTACATCCGGGGCTATTCATCCACTAGTTCCAGCTACCTCAGATTGCCGATCTTTGCTTTAATTCAACAGCACATGTGTTTTTCATCCTTGACGGATCCTTTTAGAATTTAATAGAAATGTAGTCAGAACTTCAGAACTTTGGAGTTCAACATAGTCAGGCGCTCGATCGAATCAGTCAATATGAGAGATGCAGTTCCTCAAGAGTCAAGATGCCATGGTCTACTACGCTTGGACCACTCGACTTGTCTGTGGCAATGGGCAGTCAGTGCTTAAACGACAGGCTGGTCACAAACCTGTAATTCAAAATGGCAGCCAGGTACGTAGTATACTTGAGTATCCGAATCCCTCTGAATGTGATCCGGTCAACTTCCTGCTTGTTTCCGCAGTGAATCCCAGGGTTTTTATCAGTCACAGCAGGTATTCGGGTCGGTTGTGGAACCGAACGAGTCTGGTGATTGCGTCCAAGCGTGCCTTCGTAAAGGTTGTCAGTTTCCACCAAGATTCAATTTTCATGTACTGCCAATCCTTTGTGGGAGCTCTAAGCTTAGGGTTAGCAGCTCTAGCATTACACGACCAGTTTCCGATCAAAACTACTGGAGAAACTGGCGCTCGACCTTTGTATGGCATCAACTCGAACCTTGGCCAGCCATACAGCAACAGCGAGCAATGGAGGTTAGACGAATATCCCTCTGAGAACGCGACAGGCAACTTGATCTTCGACACTGTCCATTCATTACTGCAGCACTGGCCAAATACACGATATCGTCATGGTACGGTTTGCTGCGTTACTGAGGTTGGAAAATGATTCACCTTTTCGTAGGACACAACATAGTACCAGGAACGATTCCAATCGGTACTTTGCTCTACCACGGTACCAATGGCTCACGCACGATACCCAGCGAGCCCGAGTGGACCGCTATGGACCCAGAGCATTCTATATATTTTTCTCGTGGAAACGGGAGTGGCTGGCTCCTCACACTGGCAGCAACGCGCGATTTGAAAGTATTGTACTTCGATGGAAGCAGTGCTGCCAAGGTTTCAGAGGGTACGATGGATACACAGGATATAGTAGCCTGGGGAGAACTGCAACCTGAACGAGCCTTCGATGAGAAGGATCGGATCGACGACCTTTGTACATGGGGGAAGGAGTTCGGAATCGACGGTTTCACAAGGTTAGATGTGATTCTACACCGTGTGTCGTATGACTAATTCCAAGATTTCTAGGATGGAAATGGACTTGTGCGCATACTTTTGATACTATGTCACGCTTCCGACTGACGAACATCAAGTGAAATTATGCTGTGTAATTTTACAGTTGGCGTCGAGGTAGTATCTTTCGTACATATCACCTTACCAAGGGACGACCGGTCATTGTCTCCCCCTACTTCACTCCGAGCCGATCCCAATACTTGTCAGTATTGTCTTCTAGTATTCCGACATGCCTGATGCTAAATCTTCCTGAGCGTAGGGATTCGTACGTTCGAAGTCATGCACTCCGGCTCATGGTACAATCGTTACCCAGGAGATTCTCGCATTGTACTGGACCTGACAGGTCTTATCTCGTTGTATGATACCGCACTGGCACCATCCCTCATCTCGGTTCGCGCGGGTCTTGAACGGCTCGAGCACCGGGTGCTCGGAATATCATCAGACGACATATCGCGGGTGATGAGAAGGGTAACTGAGATTGTCAGTCGAGCAGATCCAGCAGGCAGTGGTACTGACTGGAAGACACTGATTCACGTCATCGTCAATCGATACGCGGATCGACTCGAGTTGACGAAGTATCTCCTTAACATTACCTCATCAGACCCCCAAGAACTCCTCGAGCGAGCGAAGCTTGCGCAAATCCAGCTCCGTGTTATGGTCACGCCGTATCTGTTACATCCCACCGTCGTCCCCAGCGCAGGCACATCGGACGTAGATGCATCACAGTGGGCATTCCCAATCTTCAGGTTATGCGCCACGACACACACTTCCCATATTACAAGCCTCGTGCCCTTAATGACGTCTTCGGAACGCCTACTGCTGAAAGCTGTCGAGGATACAACGAGGGAGATCTGCCGTGTCACTACCAAAATGTGGGCTGATGGTGTCATGGGCGGGCTCGACAGCCTCATTCCTGTAGAACGTAATGGGGAGTCTGACGTCACTCAAATAATGAATGACTGGAGAAAAGACCTCAATAATTTGGTGTCTTGGTTAGACTGGAGTGTATGGATCAAATGTCGACCTGCTTGTGGTCCAGAGGTAGAATTTAAAAGAATTCTTTGCGAGTTGACTGGGCTGACCATTATTCACTTGCAGGAAATGTGCTATCTCTCTACCTGGCCCATCAATGCTCCAAGGCCAGAGGGCCCACCTCCACGGGACTCGCAAAACTTCACGAATGCCCCAGATGCACAGCATGTCGCTGACCCAGTCGGACGCCCCCAATACCCCACAATACCAGCGGAGGATTGGAGTTTGCCTCAACCAAAGTGCATTAGGCGCCTCCAGCCGTACGGCTTTTGAAAGATGTGCTTTCACATTATTTTAAATACATGTCGTCTGCCTTCACAGTTGTAGGTTACGTATCCGGATTACGCTTTTTAGGGTTTGATGAGGTTCCCGTACGTCCATCGATCTTAATTCGATGCTGGAGTTCAGCGGATTTGTTCAACTCGGTGACACGAGCCGATATTTCAAACTACATAAACCAAACATAAACAGCTAAGAAGTATAGCCACACTCCCAAAATCAAATACCATGAGACTACACACGGTAAATGCTGCAACAACTAGTCATAAAAGTAGCCAAAAGCATACATCCACCACCCCTTGCTCAACTCCTCCAATACTGGGCCAAATCATGAATCCGATCCAACACAACCGTGAAATACGACGTCTCATTCAACAGCGCCTCAAAATGCTTGATCGCTTCTTCCTCCGTCAAGTCCAATCGGAACTTCTCCTGGATCTGCTCATGCACATCGCGGTGCTTGATGTCTGGAATGTTCGCGTCCACCATCAGCGCTACCAAGTTTAAAATCAGGTTGGCGCTTTTGCGGAGGATTGTAAAAGCGGTGAAACAGTAGTTTTTGAATCGCGTGTAGTGTGTTGATTGGGCGCCGCCCATGCCGTCGACCATCTCTTTACAGACTTTGACAGGAGGAGGAAACGGCTTTGGGTCTCGACCTAAGATATATCCAAAATCGACTGCATAAAATATCAGCAGCACGAAGCATCCAGACAAAGTTATACACACCATGGAAAAAGTGACCTGTGAAGCCAATATTGAGAAACCGCATCTTTCTGGTTATGATTTCACTTACCATCCGGTGTCAGTAGAAGGTTGTCCAGATGCCGATCGCCCACACCTAGCAGATATGTTACAACGCAGTATCCAGCTGTCACCAAGGCTTAGTGCACATCCTCCTGCCAGGATGGCAGAACGAGACTCACCACAGCTGCGCACAAACGTATCAATAACACTCGGCTCAACTCCATACGTTCCGACGCTACCCTCATCCGGATTGTTCGCTCTCAAATAGTTCAAGAGCGTCCCATTCTCACTGATGATTGCTGCGATAGTCTTGCTGGGGATAAACTGTACCATACCCTGCAACGGCCCAGTCGCCAGCACGTCATAGGGAATGAGCTTTAGATCCAAATTCTCCTTCCTGAGCAATTGATCCATGAGTGTGAACAATTGGAGGACAAGCTGGTCCTGGCGCATGTCATCGCCATCTTTGAAAATTACAGGATACTCCGTGCCGTCAGAACACTGGAAATATAACAAGAAGGGGTAGAGATTCGACTTGAAGACGGAAGACTTCTCAGCATTAATGCCCGTAATCTCCATGCGTGCGTTGAGGGGCAGAGGTAAAGGAGGGATGTTGACGAGCCCGTTCTTGGAGTCGTTGATGAAGGAGCGGAGTTTCTCGATTTTCTTGGGTCGTGGGTCTTTAGAAGTGCGTAACTCCTTGGCTCGTTTGGCGAGGGTCTCGACGAGGACGCCTTGGCGTCGCATGAGCTCGCGGCGTTCGCTGCCATTCTCGGACTAAGGGACCGTTTCGTCACCGAAAGTCAACACGAGTAGAAGTCCGATTACCTCTAAAATTTTGTTCAGAAACTTGAAAACCACCCGTCCGTACATTTTTGCCACGACCCTATCCTCCAATTCGACTTCTACTATCAGATACCAATACAGCCGGTTACCCAGTGTATTATTTTGCACTCCACGTGCAATCAAAAAGTCTGTCAGCCCGCTGTCGTCATAAGATATTGCACTTGTTGTCGATCGACTCGAGCGCTGCTCACTAGCGGCACTTTCAAACTTGAGTGCCTGTACGAGCTGTAAGAGATACAACAGAAGCTCCTGCAAAAATCATTAATACTGCTATCTCATAAGAAAGAGAAATGCTCGACTTCGTCATCTGCGCGGATAAGCTGCCGTACTGCAAACGCTCTTACTCTGGAGTCCACGGTCCCTGGTCCAAGCAGCTCCAAAGCATCATCAGTGTCAACTTCTGTCCACATTGGCAGTAGCTCCTCCACTGCTTGCTTCACTTCCGAAGGATCGCGCCAAGTGACAGATTTGAGGAACTTGGTAAGCCCGCGCTTGTCCCGTGCGAGGTAGAAACGAAACTTCCATATGAGGTCTTTCTCCTCAGAGTTGAGAGGCTGGGAGGGTGCATAATTGAGTATTTCCTACAAACAAAATGTAAGGAGGTCATTAGTGCATAATGATTTTTGCGTACATTTAGTTCATCTCTGATCTTAGCATTTGGTTTGAGCTCTCTGTCGTACGGACTACTTCGGTGACTCCGCACGAGCCGGCGATGCTTGTCCTCCACGGGGTTTTCGCGTGCAATCTCGGGGTCAAGGATAGTCCAGAGATGTGGATCTGTGGCAAAATAACTGGGAAGTACAGGTGTGACAGGTGTCTGGGCTGCTGCTGGAGGTGCAAATGGTATCGTCGCCTGATTCTGAGCCTCCTGTGGAGAGTTAAACGTCAAGTAAAGTATATTCAACAACGCGACACTGACAGCTTCGCTGAATATCACGGGAAAGTCAAAACGGGGAAGGTCGATATAAAGATACATATTCTCTGACTTCTCTGTCTCCGCCTTCAGTCCTCCCTAAGTATTTGCATTTACACTTGATTTCAGAAGACTTACAGCATGTATCTCCTCCATCTTTCTGAAAGCCATGTTGTCTAACCAATCTGACTTTGGTAAGTCGCCACGTTCATATTTCTTCACGAGCTGAGGAAAAAGTAAGCAACGAGTGAACGTACCAGAGAGCTATGATAGTGCCTACCTTCTCTAATCGACCCATTTCATCCCTAGAACCGAGTTTACTGGGTGTCTTGGTCTGCATGGAGCCATCTGCTTCTTGGCCTGCCCAAAGCAACAAGCGGTGTTTCCCCCGGCGCAAAGTCCTGACGCGGTGACTGTATTAGCAGCCTTGCGACGCAATGTAGATATACCTGACGAACCATTTCTTTCCAAACATCCTAAATGTTGAGCTGCCAACGGGCACAGCCGTGCGTGGAGCCCCGATATCCCATACAGTAAATGTAATTTGTGAACTCAATGGGAGGTCGCAGTACCGAATAGGTAACGTTATCCATTCGTTCCACCTGTATAGACAGTCAGCTCGATCAAAATAAGGGTGAAAACAAGGCGGACGTATAATTATTTTTGAAAGCTTTGAAGGAAGTGCGGAAGGGTATGGTCAGCGGCTTGTTATCCGCCAGGAGCTGGCAGGAGACATAGAGGTCTGAAAGAGTCCTGGCATTTGCATCAACATAGAGAATTTACATATCAAAGAAAACGCACGAAGATTGTGCACCGTGAAACCTCAGTTCTGGGTTCTCGAGTAGCTCCGAAACAGAGGGTTGTGGTATTGATCCCTCTAACTGAGAACTAGTGCTGAGTGTGGGCAAGTGGCCTGCAAAATGAGTAATAGTGCGTACATGCGGAAAGTAACAGGAAGCTTGAGATCAGAGAGCTTTGCGAAAGTGAAGTCATCTCGGTTGTCCTTGTCCATGAAGAAGGAGGAGAGCGAGAACGGCGAGCTACCAGTAAGGACGGGTACTACAAGCTACTACTAGTACTAGTAGTAGCGTGAGCTTCAAATGGACATCTAAATTAACACGTGACTTGTCCCTTGACCACCCCACTCAGTCTGGCACTGAATACTCCCTACACAGGGTAGTGGGCACTGGGGACCCGCAACGTTCATGGCCAAACCTCTATTTATCGCAGAAATTTTCCATGTCATCATCTCTGAACTTGCAGAAGACAGGCAATCCCTTGCTCGCCTTGCTCAGACATCCAAGGCGTTCACAGATCCATGCCTCGACGGCCTATGGCATACCATGGACTCGTTCTTCCCATTTATCTTTCTACTTCCAAGAAGTGTACGTTCCATGCTTTTGGGAGAAAAGAGATCAGTGTCGTATCACTGTGAAAAACTTAAATCTCACTGGTCAACACTAACCCAGCGCCTCATGACACTTAGTCGCCCCGAGATTCGCATCCAACGTCTCGGAGAATGGGAGTATTTTGACAAATACGCTCGCCGCGTTCGGGTATACCGTCAGACAGATGTCGATGCTTACCAAAAAGCGTATCAAGTGGTCTCTATGATGCGCGAGCAACACCTATTTCCCAATCTACGTGACCTTGACTGGCGCGTCATCGGTTCTTATTCCATGGAGCCTTGGTCCCTCTCTCCTTCATTGCAGTCCCTCACTATATTACAACACCCTTTCGTTGGCATAACCGAGTTTTTTCTACGTCAGGTAGCACATGATGCTCCTGAGCTCGAATCACTCGAGATCAGATTCAGTTTTCCTGATCGCTCGATTGTAAATACAACCATGGGTCCTGTACCCTTCAACCGCCTCAAATCTGTCACCATTAAAATGCTTGATCTTGCTGTCGTCGACTTCTGTCGTTATTTCTCCTTGCCTTCAGTGACGAGCCTCGCTATCTCACTCAGCTGCTTGGGGAAGGCGTGGCATCCGGGTTCTCTGACCTTTCATGGTCTGGAGACATTGACCATTTTGGGGGACCCTGCATCAGCACGCTTATTCGTTGAGCATGTTGGTAGCACGCATCTACGCGACGTGTTTTTGGTGCTAAAAAATGAAGACGTTACATTCTCAGACTGTCAAGAGCTTCTCACGACCTTGTTCAAAATACACGGGCAGTCGCTACGGTTACTTTACTGCAACATCAATGGACAGAGCATATCCCATCCCTCCATCATAGATCAGCTCGTGGACGAATTTTTGAGTGAATTGCGTCTCCACGTGCGCGGAAGCGGCGTGGAGAGGGTCCAGGTCGTCTTACATTCCCTACCGCACCACATTGTAGGGCAACATTCAATTATTGTGGCTGATTTCATAAATGCCGCATGGACTCGAATGGAGCTAGTCCAAAACCAAATATGACCAAGGTTGGCATCAAGATTTCAACTCAAGTAAGTAAGTTCAACTTAGGATTACATCTCCCTGACAAGTTGATCCAGAACAGCCACAAGCTCCTGCTCCAGGAGATGTTCGTCCAAATTTGATCGGTATTCTCGTGCATCATCGTGTGTCTCTGAACTAGAGATAAGTTTAGACAAAGTTTGGACGAACAATATGCTGTATACGGGAAAGAGGAATAGAGCATCGATGAATCGATCGTAATGTTTATTCAAGAATCACGTCTGTACATTGTGCTCTACGACATGGTGGGCACCACCTTGGCGCTTTTGGTAAAGTAAATATAAGCAAGTCGAGTTAGAGTAACTCCAATCCAACCGTAAGCCCTCTCTACTCAGCCTTGTAATCAGGACGCAGCGACCGCACAACCTTGCCTGCACGCCAAATCTCCTGGTCGTCAATCTCCTTCAGCTCTTTGGCAAGATCTTGGCGGTAGGTCGAGCGGCCGTTAAATTCGAGAGACTTGCGGGTCTCGGTGCCGTTCCGCACGCTCTCATACAACTGCTCAAAGATAGGCGTGTTGGTCTTCTCGAAGATGGGTGCCCAATCGAGCGCGCCACGGCGAGCGGTCGTAGAGCAGGCGTTGTACATGTAGTCCATGCTACGAATTATGAGAGAAAGGAACAGTGACGAGAAAACATACACTTACCCCTTCTGTCCAATCAAAGGGTACAGGGACTGAGTGGCCTCCTCGACGGTTTCATTGAAGGCTTCCGAAGGAGAGTGACCATTGGCACGGAGCACCTTGTACTGCGCGCAGAACAGACCCTCTGGCAAATCGTCAGCTGAAAATAGCTTGCGATGTGAGAACACGTACGGATGGCGCCCATGAGCACACCACGTTCACCATAGAGATCTGAGTATACCTCCTTTTCGAAGGTGGTTTCGTACATGTACCCTGACCCGACAGCGACGCCAATAGCAACGGCCTTCTCCATGGCCTTACCAGTGACGTCCTGGAAGACGGCCACGCTGGAGTTGATGCCACGACCCTCCTTGAAGAGGGTACGGACGGTACGGCCAGATCCTTTGGGTGCAACTAGGATGACATCAACGTCTTTGGGGGGTATAACCTTCGTATCTTCCTTGTATACAACAGAGAAACCGTGCGAGAAGTAGAGGGTCTTGCCCTTGGTGATCAAAGGTGCAACAGTGGACCATGTTTGTGATTGTGCAGCATCAGAGAGAAGGTTCATGATGATCGTGCCCGCGGTTGATGGCTTCTTCGATGGGGAAAAGCGTTTCTCCGGGAACCTAAAGATACATCAATATTACTGCAAACCTGACAAGTTGATGTAAACACACCCAGCCATCCTCCATGGCCTGCCTGCCAGCTCTCGCCATCCTTACGGACACCAACAATAACATTGAGGCCGTTGTCGCGAGCGTTCAAGCCTTGGCCGTGGCCCTGGGAACCATAGCCGATGAGAGCCAGGGTATCATTTTTGAAGTAGTCCTGGAGCTTCGCGAGTGGCCAATCGCTCCGCTCGTACACAACCTCCTCGGTGCCAGCAAAGTTGAGCGTCTTTACGCCTCGAGCAGTCTGGGATACTTGGGCATCAAAGGTTATTCAGGTCATGTAAGGTGAATGAAAATTTACCTGCGGGGTGGTTGTGCACGAGCTGCCTGCCAAAGCCTGGCGAGCGAGCAAAGAGTAGGACGCGGTTTGTGCAGGCCTGGCTGCAATTTTTGCACCGGCACGGGGTGCACGGCGAGAAGCAGCGCGGAGGGCTGAGGCTGAGCGGGGCACGATAGAGGCCATGGAGAGAAGATGAAAAGGTACTGTACCTTTTATGACAAAATTTATAGTCCTAATACATAACCAACTGAGTCATACCAGCCAGCTATCACGTACACGCTGGCAGCCGTGTACTACATTGAGCCACCCTGACTTCCAGCTTGTACATAATCTCAATTGCGATTTTCGATTATCAGATCATTACTTATGCATCACCGTAATCAAGCAGGAACGACCAGGGTGCCCGGTCAAGCTAGGGGGGAGTGATGTCTTCACTTGCAGCTACGAACGCCGTATATTGGACACAAGCCTCCACAACCGATCCTCCAGCGCCTCGATAATTGCACATGGAGTATTCAAGCTACTCATGAAATACGCCACGTTCCCCAGCGTTCTATAATGCACCCCAAAAGGCGCACCTCCAGGGGCTGCGGACGTAGATCCATCATTCAGTGGTAATCGCAAGCTCTGAAGCAGAGTTTGAGCGGAATGCGATGCATAACCTACGCTCCCAAGCCCCATAAGCAATCTGGATAATTAAATATAATAGGGTCGACATTACCTGCATCGTCGTCCTTGAACTTGATAGCAAGCACGGTTCCTAAGGCCATCGCTTCATCAACAACATCCAGACAAGATATTGAAGCGATAAACTCCGGATCCCAGAAACTCCACACTCTCGTCGTCGTCGTCGCAGAAGCTCCTTAGGTACCCATTTACGCACCGCCGCCACCCAAAGATCACTCTCCACCAACCTACTGACCAAATCAAGCGTCGTATTCGCAACATGACATCCAACGGCATGCGCCGTATAACTATGTCCATGCAACAACGCGTCCACCTTACTCTCGCTCTTGAACGCCGAAAAGATACTGTCGGACGCGAGCGTCACTGCCAAAGGCAACGTACCACCGGTAAGAATCTTGGCATTCACCGAGATGTCAGGATTGATGCCAAGTATAGGGCCTGCGCTCTCGAATCCTAAGCGGTATAGACCCACGAAGACTTCGTCGAAGATGACTGGGAGAGGTGTAGGGAATAGGGTAGGGTCGCGGACGACGTCAACCATGATGCGTTGGAATAATGGATCTACGAAAATCATCCCTCCGGCGCCCATGACGATGGGTTCGATGACTAGGGCTGCGAGTTTTCGGGTGCCGTCTGCCTGGAGGGTATGGATGTGTTTATCTAGGTATCGCCTGTAGTGTTTTGCAAGCGGGGATTCGAGACGCTGTCCGACATCATAAACATGAGAGAGGGTTTCAAATTCTTCGACTGTCCGCTGATCACCAGCGAGGGTCGACAGAGCAGGTGGAAGGGAAACAGCGACTCGGCCTTGCTGAATAGACACAGTCGGCGGCTCGAACCAATAGCCCTTCGCTTCGTGCCATTCACAAGTATAGACCCCCTCCTCGCAAGTATCCATAGCTCCAATCGTATCTCCGTGATAACTCCCCCTCAGTCCAATGACCCCCAGGTTCTTCTTCTCCGCCGAACTTAACTCAAGTCCAGAGCTGACGATAAACGATCGTAAAGCCATTTTTAGCGCAACCTCCATCCCGGTAGATCCGTTATCTGAAAAAAATACACGAGAAGCCCAGCCCTTTCCCGGTCCTTGAAGGAGACGTTCGGCAAGTTTTAGAGCTGGAAGATGAGTCGCCTGCGGGAACATAACATGGCCATAACGTCCTGCCGCGTTCGCGGCAGCAAGTGCCAGCATTGGATGAGCATGCCCGACAGCTTGTGTCCACCATGAAGCAGACCCGTCCAACTGGGGTTGCAATAATGATTTTGGCTGCGAAGGTGAAGTTCTCCCGGAAGAAGCATCATAAATGCTAAAGAAATCCGACCACGCGCTGTCAATGACCGTAACGTCCTTCTCGGTCTTGACCAACTCGTGTTGTACGAATGGCCACCAAATCGCGTCGAGCGTACGATGAGGCATCGAGTCTAGTTCTTCAAAGCGTTTGGCGTGACACTCGTCCAGATGTTCGAGTGCAGTGAAAATATCGCCTTTAAGGGTGTCTGGGACAAGATCCGAATAATATTTCTCTGTATTCGCGACGTTCTCTGCGGAGTCGAGGCGTGGGGGAGGGGGATCAAGAGCAGTGACATGTGTCTCTCGTTCTGCAAAATACTGCGTGAGATATTCGAAATTCCTGTAATATTCGTCCCGGAATAAAATGATCGCGTCTACGATGTATCCACGGAGGAGGAGGGACTCGAATGATGAGATGGTTGATGATATGCCGCCCAGTCTGGAGTCTCCAATTAGGATAGTGGGGAGGAAGAGGGGGCGGTAGGTATCTAGTTGGGTTGTGCCGGAGAGCGTTGGGCTGTGGACACCTGAGCGAATCAGTTGGCATGAAGCATCGCGAATTGTTGAACAGTGCTCACCTCCAGCAGTCTCCACATACATATGACCCGGTCCACTCGCAAGCCTCGCCCGCTCTCTGATATGCTCTGCGACAGACCCAACAAATGTTTCATCCGAAGGTACAGAAACCTTCAAGTTCCAATATCAGCACATCACAAGCCACATCAACAACCACCCACTTTAAGTCCACCTGGAGTCTCAGAAGCCATCTTGACAGCAAGATGCGGACTAACAGGATCGCCGTAGCGGAACAAGCAATGAGCATCCACTAGATGCTTTTGTGGCCCCGCATGGCGTTTGATATGTCTACCATACATAAAAACATTCAGCGACGCGTTCTACGCGACAAAAAACACGTACTCGTCATCCGCATCCTGCGGTGCGCCTGTACTCACTGGCTTAAGATAAAAAACGCGGTTGTTGTTAAGAGCCGAGGCGCGAACGAGCGCAGTAGTGATGATAGTTTTTCCAACGTCTGTGTTCGCTCCGAATACTTGGTGGATTCGAAGATGTTTGTAGAGATGGCTCATTTCATGAAGCACGACTATACAGCGGATCCCACTAAATATTGGAGTGTGAGAAAGGATTGTTTGAGATTAGATAAAGCATTGTACAAGTCTACAAGATGTGCACAACGAGGGGGGTTGCGACTACTAAGCGGAAATACACTATGTACGACTCGGGGGACCCTCGCGATCTGCTATATACGTCCGCAATTAAGTGTGAATAGTACGAGCTCGAGGATGGGATATATGTATGCAGAGACCTTACCAGATATCTGGTATGTGTAAAGTATGATCATAACGATGCGGAACAACTCCGAGTTAGATATGATCCCTTCCTCGCTAATCGCGAAGATACTCCATCGCCCACGGCCCAAGCTCATCCTCAGCGATAGGGATAGTCACCCCACAAGCCGCAAAATGACGTGCAATAGACAACCTGTCGATTTCATCCGCCACGCCCACAAACGGCGCATAGCAGACGTGGGGAGAAACGCTGAATGCACCCCTCCTGAGGATGCTAGAGTATTCGCCGCGTTCGGAGAAGAGTTCTGTGACAACTGTCATGTATTTTTGACGGGCTTCGCGGGATTCGGGATCGCTCGGGTGAACTATGGGGCGCAAACGAGCTACAGTTCGGCTAGCTTTCATATCGGATAGGACCGGACGGCCGTCAGGTTCACGACGGATGCCCTTTGGGCAAGAACTGGGGTTGGCCGTGTAGTATGACACCCAGCACTCAACGGGATCCTCGAGACGAGGGTTATTTAAGGGTGCAGGTAACTTTGGAAGTGATGAGGGGTGCTCCCAATCAGGAGTCCGCCAGTTAGATAACAAGTAGCGTTGGACTTCGGTCTTTTGATCTCTGGGTGTTTTGTGTGCTTCTGAGCAGAGGGCTTTGACTTTTGTGAGCGCACTATAGTTGCCGGGCTGGTGAGCGGCTTTGATGAGGGATTGGACTTGTTTGATGCTCTTGGCGGGCTTGGTCGGTTTGAAAGTGGGTGAGGCGACGACTGTCCAACCGAGTGTTGGAGGAGGGTCATCTGATGATGTCGCTTGAAAAGCTGAGTCGTCATCTGGTTGACCTGTTGCCAATACAGCAGCAAATGAGCGAGCTGCGACGCAATCGGGCAACTGCGCTTGAGGGGAAGCAGGGGTTGTCATGGGGGGAGACAACTGTTGATGATACGATGGAGTTAAAAAGTCGAGGGAGAGCTGGCGATCGACGGGAGGTTCGATGAGGCGAAGTTCTGATGGTGGATCTGCAGGGGGGTCTAGTTGGAGAGACTTTACAGAAGAATGATAGGAGACGGATTCGATAGGACTAGAGACATCGGCTGGAAGGGTAGTCTGGTGTCTGAGCTTGTCCTGCAAACGCTCTGATTCTGCACGCGTTGCGTCTAGCTGAGCACGAAGAGTGCATAGCTCTTCACGAGCTTGATTACGCTCAAGGCGATAACGATCAATGTCATCGACGAGGACTCTATTTTCCTCTTTTTGACGGCGAATGCCTTCTGATACGCCCTTGTTAAAGACGTCTTCACGCGTGCGCTTCCTGTCTTGGAAGGCGATTTGAAAAGCTGGTTGATGGGAGGAATAGCTCGCATCAGCGACATGCTTCATGTATGAAGAGCATATGTCGCATCCTGAAGGATGAACAATTCCATAGTCGTCAAGGTACTCCCAAGGGGAGAGAAGGGTGGGAACACCGCGATTGTCTCTAATAGAAGCGCGGTATGGCTCGTCATGAGATGACAAGGGAAACATGACTTGTTGTTTTAGAAATAAAATGCGCACCAGGCGATGGTATCTGAGATGTGGGGAGGCTCATTGTGGCGCCAGGCCAGCCCGTTGATATGCTGTCCAACACGTGTCTTGCCTCGCGTTCACTGCCAGGCGGGTTATTTACTAATGTTAGATTTGAATGCTGTAGAGAAACAAAAGTCAACAAACAATTCCTTGTAGTTCATGCCCATAGTCCCTAAGTGCTTGTCAGTAGTCGTAGTCAATGGTCAGTGGTTTGTGTACACTGTAGTCAGTAATTGAACACTGAAACTATGATCGTGTGTCAGTGTTGACGTAAGCAAACAGCACGTGTAGGCGATGATCAAGGGCCACAGCGCTGAGCGAACTCAAGCGTTTACTGCGATCACTGCGGCTGCGGTCGACGAGCAAAGCATTGATATACCATTGGACATCCATCACTATACCATCTAATTGACTTGCTATTGACTTGCTAACTACATGTCATTCATAGATACCCTTCAAAATGCCCTTGACCGCATGTTACCACGGAGGTCAAAGACTAGCGCAGTACCAGCAGCAGTTGGGATAGGGAGTGGGCTTGGAATGGTCAACTACGAGGACGACGTGAGTATCTCATCGTTATTTTGTAGCCAAGCAGCGGCTGCCAGCATTTTTTGTAACTTGTACCCGCTCAGACCCGCTCTATGCGCTTCTTCTGAGACTTCAACCATTTACGTAATACATCCAACTTCCCTCTATGCCTCTTCATGGATCAGTCTGGGACACTGGTCTTCCTCCTTTTCTTGCCCCTCTTATGGATCGTTTGGCTCGCGGTCATTGACATTTACTTGCAACATTTCTATCAATTATGCTGACACCTTTTCTGCCTTCTAGATGATTATAAGCAAGCCTGCCATCATATTTCACATTTCCCAGATATTCTTCAACTTTCTCGCAATGGCTTGCTTTGCAAGCGTGGCCAGCTTTCAAGCAAAGTGGGGCATAGGGCCTTGTAAGTCTATTACCGCCACAGCTCCAACCATATTGATTCAGCTCAATCCCACAGCCGGTCTCACAGGCTTCGCGATCTTCGTGAGCATCTCAGGAATATTCCTAGCCCTATTCCTTCTCTTTGTACCAGTCGTATACGAAAAATACGACAAACTCATCCGCCTAGCCCGCGCCCTCAAAGAAGTACGCGTCGGCTTCATCCTCGTTGGTAGCGGCTGCATCTTCAGCCTCCTCATCGCGTGCGTCTTCATCTTACCACCCCTAATTCCCGTCCTCACTTCAGGCTGTACAGATTTGTCACCACGATCTCAGCGTGGACAGAGGCCGGGTGCAAAAACGCGGATAACGATCCTCATGCAAGCCTTGGCGACGCGTTTAAAAGCGCGCTCCCTGGTTGGTGCAGTACGAAGAAAGCAGGCGCTATATTCTTTTGGTTGGCGTTTGGTACGTTTTCACGTCTCATTCTACTCCATTCGTTCATCCCACGCTGTCACTCCAGGCTTCTGGCTCGCATCCCTTATCTTGCTTATCATCGACTGGCGCTCTGGAAACCTCACCTCACCACCCCGCGACACCCCATTCACGCGTCCCGATGCAGACATAGAAGAAGGCGAAGAAGTAGGAGAAGAAGAAGAAGGACACTCATACCAACCCGTTGCCACCAACAAAGCACCCACATACCCCCATCAATCAACATATGACAACTCCAACGCCTCTGCATCCCCATTCGCAGACTCCAACCGCCTCTCAAGCGCCCCCACCAATACCAGCACAACCTATCTTCCCACCAACACGAACCGTTTTTCAACAGCAGACTCCAGCGCTAATCGCACATCTGCTTATTCAACCGCACCCACTACTACCACCGCACCCACGAACACGAGCTATGCTACTTCGAGACCTAGCATGGACGCGTATGGCGCGTTTTCAGACCCTGCGCCGAGCGGGTTTGGCGGCGTGTCAGCGTCGTATGCGCCCACTGCCTCAGAGTCTGGGTCTGGGGCGCCGAGGGTGAGCAGGACGATGCAGTATGCGGACCCGTATGCTGCTGTGCGAGCGTCGCTGGCGACGAGCGCGGGCACGGGTGCGCCGGCTCCGACAAAATCTAGTTATGAGCCGTATACTGGGTACCGATAGTGTACACCGTACCGTGGACTGGACTGGTGATATTTATGGATATGGTTGATGTCTACGCGGATACATACCCCGTAGCACACTTACAATTGCTCTCCTCGTTAGTGCTTATAATTTAGGCTAGATGTTGGGCTGTGTATTATTCATGGACCATTTGCATTGCATCTCTGTTCGAACTGTATTGAAGCTTGGGGAATTATCCTTACAAGTGGGAGTGACGCGTTTCAAATTAGACCATCCAAAACATGCGCGCATAGAGCACGCATAGAACTAGTGATTATGTACACAGTACCGATCCTATGCTTATGCCTATGGTAAAGCGTATCTTCTAAGGTCAGTCTATGACGGAGAGAATGAGATCATGCACCTGCCAGAGATGCGCTCCCATCCGCCGCATCCACCGCATCCGCCGTTCCAGTCAATCATGTCTGCTCACCTTTCTCAACAGCAACCGCAAAAGCCCTCTCATTCTCCTCCATGCGTCTCCTCACCAACGCCTGATATGACCCCCCTTCCAAGTCCGCGTCTTCAGGTGATGACCCAGAACTCGGATCGGATGGGTATCGTCCGTAGATGGGTTTATGCCCGTATGCAAGTTCGGCTACGGTGATCTGTGTGCGGAGTTAGCGTCCGATGTGACTGATTGGGAGAAAGGATGTGGCAGGATAGAAAGAGAAAGACGTACCAGAATGTCGGCTGTAAGCCCCTTGATTGGGGATGCACATGTCCTGAACCGGTGCATCCTATATATGAGTCCGTCGAATGCGTCGAGGCGGACGTCAGATGGGTGCTGCATGGCAAAAGGGTTTAGCATAGAATGAGGAGTAAAGGGTGGGAAGTAACAAGACAACGATGAGGTTTGTAATGTGACTCGGAATAGTGATTTAATACCAAAAAGATGACTCACATACACATCCCCAGCACCATATGGCCAGTCCTCTCCCACATCCACGAGCGGCTCTCCCTTGCTCAACAAGAGACGAGGGTCCAGCATCGCTTCGAGTGGATGATCAAATATCCTGTCGACCTCTGTGAGAGAGGGAGTTAGGGAGCTGAGAACTGGGTGGGAAGAAGTGTTGGGTGGTATGTTGGAGCTTGCATTCGAAGTGCCCTCTAAAGTCAAAGATGACGGCGACGAAGGGACGAGCGGAAGCGGCGAAGATAGCAGCACGACGACGGGCGTCACCAACAACTGCGATGCAGAGAGAAAAGGCGGGAGTGTCGTAATAAAATGTATGTTAGACGATGTGGGCGGAAGAGGGAGACCAACTTCTTCATTTGCTTCGCGAAGCTAAGTTACATGGAAGCATTGAGTTGGTGCGAACTCGTAAACCGCAGCACTTACTGCGGTCCAGACTAAACTCTCGTCTCCCTTGTCTGCTTTCCCGCCAGGTAACGCTGTCTGTCCTGGATGTGCACGCAGTGACTTGGACCGTGTCGTTAATAACACCCTGAGCTCTCCAGCTTGTTCATATAGCAGAACAAGTACAGCTGCAAGTTTGGAGGTCGGTTGTCGAGAACTGCATGTGCATTGATGGGTGGTGAGCTTGAAGAGGCATGCAAGGTGACTTACAGGTCAGGTCTATCCAATTGACATGTTCTCAGACGCTCGACGCATGCTCTAGTGTTTGGAGTGAGGCGCTTGAGCACATGGGTTGGAATGTCCCGTAAGCATTTCTCAGAGGCCAGGTCG
>JABBWB010000305.1:0-50562 GCA_016628085.1 Suillus occidentalis
CCGAATCCACCTCCATTTGGCCTCGTTCGAACTTCCAATTGCCATCTGTAAACCTTGAAATTAGGATTCGTATGGTTTTTTTATTAGTTCCCGATCTCAATGATCCATGGCCTTAAAGCAGCTGAAAGCTCATCGATGAATCATCGCAAACCTCCTTCGACGCTTCAACGTTGCTCCCTGCCTTACTAGGCCCTTAGCCAACAACATGCAGACAGCCTGCTCAAAATCGAACGTCTTCGAGTCTGTTTCAGATATCATCGGTGCACTGCGAGGCATTGTAAGTGCCCACTGAGTTTCTTGAATCAGAATTCGCGTCAGCTGAGAATAACAATCACCCGTTCCAGCTCGCATGCTCGCAAGTGATCCTGCCAGTCCTTGAGACTCCATACTCCCGATCTCCCAATACCGACCGCTCTACGGTCGAGCCTGAAGGCCAGAGCGTTATCAGTATTATCGCCCAGCGCCAGCAGCAATTGGATGCAGTTATGCATGAGATCTCGGGCCTGGAGGCCGTGATGGATAGCGTCAAAGATCTTCATCAGCAAGTCGTCAAAAAGAAGGAGAAGATCACACAGTCGATGAATCTGCACAAGGGACTCGTATCGGCTCTCTGGCGCCTGCCAACGGAAGTCCTATCCCAAATATTCAACCACTGTCTCCCCGAAACCAAAATGTTGTTATTCCCATCGAACCTAAAAGCCCCCATGCTGTTAACGGGAATATGCCGACGATGGAGAGAGGTTGCTGTGGGTATGCCAAATTTATGGTGCAGGTTTTATGTGGAATTCAACACCAAAGACTGGGAGCGGGCAGCTTTATGCTACGAGTTGTGGCTCAAGCGTTCACGAGGATGTCCGCTCTCGTTAGCGCTTGGGCACTATCACGCGACCAAATTACGCAGCCTTCTTCAGCCTTACATGACTCATATCACATCTCTTCGTCTCTCCGTCCGTCCCTTTCAGGGCGAATGCCCACAGCTTATTTTAACAGACCTCCCAGCACTTCGGGAGCTGGCCATATTAGGGATGACAGTTCCTGATATTCCGACTATTGCACAATCTATCTCACGACTGCCGTCCACTATGCGCAGTCTCAAGGTTATCGACATGAGGCCATTTTTCGACATCGAGCGCCTGTCCTTTTTCAGTCCCGTATGGACCCACTTGACGGATGTCCAGATCGCCGTGTGTCACCCGAACGCAGTCCTCCATTTACTTCAGCTGTGTCCCAACCTCTCCTCATTATCTCTCCGCTTGGCATTTGACCAGGTAGAACCATTGAAATCGCTCACGCACACCGAATTGCGGTCCTTACGCATCCTTTATGACGCTTTGCTCATGCTCCCTTTGTCTGGCTTGCTCAATGCTCTGTTGTTTCCCAATTTGCGCGCGCTTGAAGCTCGCTGCAATACATCTTTGCCTCATGGGTATATGAAGGCGTTATTAGCACGGTCAAATTGTCCCCTAGAGACTTTGACTGTCGGCGGTGGGGTGACGATAACAGATGCTCAGCGAGCGGAGTACGTTTCCCTTATTCCTTCCCTTGAGGTAGTAGTGGATTACAGTAGCAAGTATTTTTGATAAGACAATGGAGGAATGACGTTTTCGGATTTGCAATCAAATGATACAATGAGAAATGATACAATGAAACTGAGAAAATAGCATGATTTGCGAAGGCGAAAATAACCAGCGCGAAGGCCCATCAGAAATCAAAATGTCCGTTAAACGCTTCCCAATTTCTTGCCGCGAACCACTTTACCCAAACAAGTGCCTTGCATTCAGCCTTGTGACCATCCGCCCATGCTTTCTTCTGACAAACCTAAAAATGGGGTCAAGTCAGACACACCACTTGAATTGGAACACGATACCACCAAGGCTCACCTCTCCACAATATGACACTTGCTTGCAGCGGGAGCACAAACGCAGATGCTTTTTGCCAGAGGTATTCTCCTCTTTGCCACAAGACCCACAACATCTTGACTGGCTGCTCAAGTTGCGCGCAGCCACATCATCGCTTGCCTTCAGCAGCTGCTCGAGCGAGCATGGTATGATTCTGATAACGGAGGGTTCTTCAACACGTATGCCGACGCTCATGTCCATGAAGCCATGTTGCTCGCCATACAGCACAGCAACTGTGTGGCCGATCTTGATATGTGGAGCAAGCGCTTGTCCACGGTCATCTGTATGTAACCCAATGGTAATGACCTCGCCGTCTTTATCCTTTACGCGTAACAGAACTCGTACAAGACCGATGGAGGCGACAATCTCGCCGAGGAAGCACCAGTGTCGTCTGGGTGAGAATCTGTATGGCCCCCCGTCATAGTAGGTGGGATCAACATCATTCTCATCCGGGAGGTCGCTGAATGCTGGGAAGGTAATGTCATTGCGCAGGAGGCTTTCAAAAGTATTGGGTTCAGGCATTGTTTGATGTAGCAAACTGATTTAAGTTGAGCATGCTCAATTCAATGGATATCGAGGAAGAACAATCACACCTATGTTTCGTGGTCTGAAGCTGCTTTGACTTTATGCTGAATTAGACGATGCGACGAATCGGAGAAGAAAAGAGAATGTCCGCGCAATGGGTACTCTAGGGTCAAGTCTGTCGCTGACTCTCAGGTGGTGGGCGTGTTGGTAGCGTGTTAATTGGTGGTGTATTTGGATTGCGGTTGTGGGTCCAGGCTCCTGCAAGCCCCGCCCCCCATGAGGCATGCCGTCGGTAGACGCACTGACCACGAGTCTATTCCAATGGATCTGTATCCGAAGCACGATTGATTCTGTCAGGTGTAGGCCACCTACTTGATTTGATCATGTAGATGGACAGGTTACCATCTATGGTGCTTTACAAATGAAAGACAAATCATTGAGCGAAGCTGCCGATTTCATTTTTCAAATACAATTGGACGCTCGAGTTTTCACGAACTTGGACATAGAAGTACAAACTCTCTATGAACGTTCGCGATGCAATGATCGCAGCGCCGCAAGTCATCCTGAAGAGTCACTGTATGTCAGACTTAGGAATATATACGCTGTAAGAGACACTCTCCTCTGTATTCAAGTTCCATGATGCTGGTGCATCGCTCATGCACGCTTGTGCTTCACAAAAAATTCTAGAGATTTATCAACATCCTAGACTGGGGCCATACGACACAATAAAATGAGATTGGTAGGACAATATGACAATTCGAAGCCAACAATTAATCAGGGCGAAGCATCAGAAGCTAAACCAGTCGTGGAACGTTCTCCAGTTCTTTGCCGTGAACCACTGTACCCCAACAAGTGCTTTGCAATCAACTTTGTGACCTTCCACCCAGGCTTTCTTCTGACAATCCTAAAAATGCGCATGAATCAGATACCCAGACTAAATTGAGGCATAACGTAGCTCACACTCACCTCTCCACAATACGATGTGTGTCTGCAGCGGGAGCACAAGCGCAAGTGCGTATTGTCAGAGGCATTCTCGTCCTTACCACAAGATCCACAGCGCCGTGGCTTGCCTTTGCGCAGCGAAGCCACATCATCGCTGGCCTTCAGCAGCTGCTCAAGCGAGCATGGTATAATTTTGATGTTGGAAGCAACTTCGACACGTATGCCGACGCTCATGTCTAGGAAGCCATGTTGCTCGCCATACAGTACAGCAACTGTGTGGCCGATTTTGATATGCGGAGCGAGCGCTTGTCCACGGTCATCTGTGTACAACCCAATGGTAATGACCTTGCCGTCTTTATCCTTTACGCGTAACAGAACTCGAACAAGACCGATGGTGTCGACAATCTCGCCGAGAAAACACCAGTGCTGACTTGGTTCGAATCCAAATGGGCCATCATCGTAGTATCTAAGGTCAATCTCAATCTCAGGCTCATCCGGAAGACCGCTGAAAGCTGGGAAGCTGAAGTTATTGCGCAGGAGGCTTTGGGGTTTCTTTGATTTACGCATCGTTTGTTGTAATCTGATTCAAGTTGAGCTTCATAGACCTTATAGAAAAAAGACCAACCTTTGAGGTTCTGTGTTTTGAAAGCTGCCTCGACTTCAAGTTGACAATGTGATGAAAAGAGAAGTAGAGGATGGCGGGTAACTGGCTAACATTGAACGAACCTGCAGGATCTTAATACTAGCACGGTGCTTTTAATGTGACTAAGAAAGAGGAACAAAGAACAAAGAGCTCGGTGCATGCGGCAAGCAGCGCGCTTCTACGACGCGGTGGAGACCTTTGTGCAATTGAACCTGCTCATTTACTTGAGTAAGTACGTCTGGCAACCGATAATTCGGAAATTTAAACACACCATTTTTGCGCACTTCCCATATGGCCAAAGTCGCTCATGTAACTTAAACTTGCACTCCTACTGTCAGGCCCAGGCCTTCATGAGCTCAAGCTTCAAGCTCTAGGGATGATGTATATATATTGGTCAGAGTGTTCATGTTTGGACACCAACCTGACGCCTCACAAATAACAACAAACAATTGACTTGAATCAGACTATCAATTAATCACTCGAGTCCCAGGACCGGAGTCCGTTCAGGAGTAGATCTCTTGAAGATGGCCACCTTATCACTGGACGAAGAAGTCCGACTTTTCACAAACAATTCTGAGCGAGAAAAGTACAATCTCCTTGGTACCTTGTATGGGATTATCGTCGCGCTCGACTACCTCGAGCGTGCCTATGTTCGTGATGCAATTACCGCAGCACAGTAAGTTCCCATCTTGAATTCACTTCATGTCAGACTTAGGAATACATACGCTGCAAGAGATACTCTCCTGCATGCACACGTCTTCTCTCGCAGTACATGACTATGCTCAAGCTTGTCAAGGATTCCGTTCCTTCCATTGAGCAGTTCATGTCACGATACCGGATGGATAACCCTGCGGCATTACATCGCATACGAGTTGGCGTACCTGCGACTGTTGAACATTCTAGCGAGGCGGGACCTGAGACTGGAAAGTGGATCGCTGAGACGACGCAGGTTGGAGTTTTGTGTTGGAATCCTTGCTTTTCTAACCAATAACACAGAATTTTATCACGTTTATGGATGCATTGAAACTTAGGCTACGCGCTAAGGATCAACTTCACCCGATCTTGCAAGAACTTGTCACAGGGTATGCCAGGTTCAAGGGGAGCAAGGACTGGGAGGGACGGAGTAAAATGGTCAGCTGGTGCGTACCATTTCGTTGCGCGCCTGTTTTCGGTCGAGAGCTCACATTATCAGGCTTATTACCTTGAACAGCATGAAGGCATCAGAAGAAATCACAGACGAACAGTCCCGGCAGGTAAGTTCACGACCCCTGGTGACGGAAGTGCGTTCCGCGCTGATATCTACATAGCTCTCATTTGATGTCGAACATGCATATGCCGAATTTTTCAGAAGTTTAAGCGGCAGTAAGGAGAGATCGTAACGAAGGTGGTCATACAGCCCTCGATTATTTCATATCCAGGCGGCTCCGTTTTTTTTACTTATATGGGCAATCAATGATGTGTAGTCGTGGAGCCTATGAGGGCTAGGCACACTGCGTGTCTGGTTGTAGGCGGCCTCGCCTGATGCATGTGGTTTCAGTGCTTGACGTAGCAAGTGCTGCCCGCTAGGACACATTAATGTGAATGCACCACGTCAATTGGCAACCGACTGCTGTGCCGCTGTGCACGGATCTATCTCGCGTGTTCCGGTATACACAGCTATCTGTGATCCATTGAGGTACGATGGACTGATACTAATTTTAAACTTCCAGCATGACGTAAAAATCTCACTGGGTTCAATGATTTCTGTACACAGGTGTTTAACGATACGACCGAGTTTTCTGATGTGGCAGGTCACCTCCAGGGTCAGCGCTCCGGGAACTCTTAGCATGGCACACATGCTGAGCAGGGCCCGCATTTAGGAATTCCTCGCCTCCTCTCATGAACTTGTCGTCGCGTTGGACAAGTTGCTTGTTGCTGGTGCAAGAACATGATGTCATTATATGCTACTCACCCTCTGTTCTTCTCTCAACCACTAGCGTTCTGCCGTTGCACTTTTGTTTAAGGCTCACGTATTCACGCTCGGTCTGGCCCATCTCCTATCACTCCGCCAAGGTTTTAGGTCCAATTTCACCGGATTCTCCCGTTCTGGGCCCCCTTTGGCTAAACTCATGCTCCTTGCGCCCCCGCGAGGGACATTCGAAATCTTATGGCCACATAAACAGTGCCTTCATATCTGACTCTCCGGTTTTCTGGCTGATAAGCCCGCCTCGTATGCAATATACCTTTTCCGTATGTCATCATCCTCCACGGGGTGATATAGTTGACGCTTAATAGTTTCTTTTACGATAACGATCTTATGTGAACCTGGTAGCCTTTTATCATCCAGAACAACAATCCACGGGGTTTCGTGTCTTTTGGTACTGAATTTAGGGAAAGAGGTGCAGCGATGAGGCTGTAATTCACTATTCTGACAGTTGGTCACCAGGTTGAATTTGTCTGTGCGAGTAATTCATGTAATTGCGGTAGTGACAAAACTACTGCTAGTTCTTTGGTCTGTGAGTGGTCGCTGTCGATTTTGATTCTTTATTCTCAAATATTGTATGTACCAGGGAGCCTGCAGTCAGCGTACAAGACGGACAGCCTCCCTTACTCAATAATTTAGCAGCTGATCTGACTTGCCTCGGTTCAGTCTGTGCAACACACCATATACTTTGCATTGCCGTGGACGGTAAGGGTTTTCCGTTAGCAAGTGCTTCAGAGAATTTGACGATCACTCGCACAGACATCATGTTGATGCGTTTATTTGCAGTGCATCAACACTCGAAGATTATGCTCGCATCACTTGTTGCGCTTTTTTGATGGTGGTTCATCTGATGGGATTTGATAGGTTTAGCCGTTGGCGCGAATAGTGCTGTGAGTGGCTGAATGTCTTGCTTTACATGAGTTGTTCTGGGAGTAATGAATATTACAGGTGAAGACATATTTTCGGGAATTCACAATTGTCTGTTTGAATAGGGACCCTTCGACCTGCCCTTTATGCGATTCTACCGAGTTATGTTTGGGAGATCTTCGGATTAGGTCTCGCTGCACGCTGTTTTGTTGTGCACATACTCGAAATGCGGCGGCCAGCAATAGAAGAGGCGACTGTCTCACAATTCTATTTAAAAATCATGCACTATGGTTTTTATTGTAGGTACTTTACTATGAACAAGTTGGCACAGGACTTATGGAAGCTTAATAGCTATTATTGTGTTGAAACTGCCTTCCCATCCACGACATCCTGTCTGTTAAAGAAGTGAGGATGTTCTCAGTATGTCCTGTTCGCTACTCACAAAAATCTAGAGTAGTTCCTTGACTATGTGGCTCATCTGTAATGGCATCAACCTATTTGTGGTTCGCGCTAAAGCTGGTTATCAACATCTGGATAGGGACATGGAAATTCGCGAGAGCCTGGGGGGTCAGATAGGCATACATAAGATAGATGTAGAGATGGTGGTCTTACAGCACTTGGTCTTTACATCTCCTCGATAGTACTTACTCCTGGTGATCACAAAGGCAAAAGCTCCGCAACCATCTTCTTGCAAGCGCTGTATGTTTAAATAATTTTGTACAGTAGCTTCTGTAAGCTAGCTTATCGTGACCACGAGCTCGAGTGGCTGTGCCATCTATACTATATAGATTGGAAACTAATTATCGACGAGACCCGTGCGCAGCTGGCCAACGTTGCGTCTCCCGTTCTTGCACAAAATTTCGGGGCGGTCATACTACCATATAACTTCCTCCTTCTACATTCATATCTTCCATTTTCAGAGCCGATGTTGCCAACAAACCATTACAATCCAGCGCAATCCAGTCAACAAGCAGCTGAGTCCTCGAGCGCTTTTCAGTATGGGTCTGCACAACCACGCGCGACAGATCCGATAGGACTTGAGGAGGAAATGCCTCCAGCCTATACTCCATCTGCAGATACTTACCATGGAGAGACTACAGTAGAAGGCGGTCCTCGCAGTCCCTTCCGCCCGCGACCTAGTTATAGTACACACAGACCCTCACATTCGCACTCCTCCTCTCATTCCCATTCATCACATACCACTGCTTCATCATCGCGCTCTCAGCTGCTGTCTCCGTCTCAGCAGCGTCCGCAGCAGCCACTGTGGCCAGCCCCAAGCTCGTTGTCTGCGCACCCAGGTCAGCAATCTCAGTCTCGCCGAGGGGGCGGCCTGGTTGGAGCATTCATTGGCACGGTGCGCGGTGCAGTGGATGTTGTTTCGAGTATACACGATGAGCATATGCGGACCATGCAGCAGTCCCAAGTGGCCTATGTTGCTCCATATCCAACATCTTCCTCCTCTGGTATGGCCCAGAACACTTATACGCCGTCATACCAGGGGGGTCAAGGCCCAGTTCCTGGGATTCCTCCTGCAGCAGCCAACCCCTTTGCGGGACGTTCCGGATGACGGTAGTCCCACTAGAACGCCCGCGCCTGGACACCCATTGCTAAACAATGGACAAATCCTCATCTATCCAAATAAAGGATTACATATGTGTCAAATGTCAGGTGCATGCACATCCTCTCATGCAGCTAACTCACGTCCCTCCCTTTTCAGGTAAAAACACGGGGTACAAAAATTATGATCCCTCCCACCCCTGCAGAAAGTGCTGGGAGAAATACGGAAAACCGTATACCGGCGCATTAACGTATACGCCCTGGAATACCGAATCGGCATCTCATAGCTCCAAGTTTCAGCGTGCTCTACCTAGGTTGGCTTCACCGCAGGCACCGCAGCCTTTACCCCAGTTCTCGAGTTACACTGGCCGGCCGCCGCATGCCGTTCCCCCACAGGCCGTTCCCCCGCAGGCGCCTACACCCTATGGCCAACATCTATATGTATATAATCCTATAATAGGCATGGGTAAAACCCCACCCGTCCCGCATGCCGTTCCTGTGCGCCCAGGCGACCCGCGCCTTGGGGGTCAAATGTGTGGGAAGTGTAATGGCACGGGTACGCTGCCGCTGTTGATCATTGACGTGCGACCGTGTTCCGTGTGTGGTGGAATTGGACGTGACTTGCGGTAGGTGCATGTATGTTTGAACTGGAGATGCTAATATAAAGGGAAACCGGTGTGCCACGATGTTGATACGATGTTGATACGATATGCTACTCATCATGGTTACGAATATTTTTCTTGGGCTGCAACTCTAATATGTACCAGTACGCGCATTCATCATTGTATCCTTTGTCCTCAATCAAATTTCGTTTTCTGGCTGGTAACATCACCCGATTCCTGGGCGCTAGAATGAGGGTGGGGGGGGTTGCTACTCTCGATATTAGGGACTGTCCTTCCATCATCAGGCTCACGGCCATTTCGAAGGCCGTCACCGATGCGCGTGATCACATACCCTGCCACCACGTAAACACGTCATGATAAGGTCATGAATCATGATCCTGGTTCGGATTTGCATTTTGATGTAGTACGTCAGAATCAGAATCTCCCGTCCTAATCAAGCTCCAGCTTGGAACGAGGGTGATCTATTGGTTTGGTCATTGCTGGAAGGTCGATAGAGGAAAAGTGACACATGATCATCAAACTCATCTGGTATGATCATTGATTGTGCGACGACAGGCGCAGGCGACGTTATTACTTTGATCTTCGGTCATACCGCATGAAGCTCCTTCAAAGCTCCTTCACAGCGCGCAAAAAATCCATCGCTCCCCACAAAAAGCAGTGATGACGAACTATTTGTGACTATTCCTCATCTGGGTACAGCATCAACTCTGGACGAACTTTCTCATCAAACTCCTCAGGTGTCAGGAATCTGAGCGCAACCGTCGCTTCCTTCAGCGTCGTTCCTTCCTTGTGTGCTTTCTTTGCGCACTTGGCTACATCTGCAAAGTATGATCGACTATGAGCGGATTGGCACACTTATAATTAGCGCTCACTGTCATAGCCAAGGTGGCTGTTTAGGATCGTTGCCAGCATCAAACTCTCGTTCAGGAGATGGTTTATGCGCTTCTCATTGGCTTGGATGCCAACCACGCAATTCTTTGTGAACGAACGGGAGGCTGACGAGACCAGATAAGTGGGCCAAGAAGCTTAGCCTGATATATGGACACCCACCATCAGAAAGAAGACGAATACTCTGCAACACATTCATGATTATAACGGGCTTGAAGACGTTGAGCTAATCATGAATCATCATAATCATTAGTCGATTTGCCGCATGAAGAATATTGGTACCTCGAAGTGTCCACTGGCACTAGCAATGCTGACAGTGGTCTGGTTGCCCATGACTTGAGCGGCGACCATAGTCATGGCCTCGCACTGCGTGGGATTGACCTTACCGGGCATAATACTGCTACCAGGTTCGTTCTCGGGGAGCATCAGTTCACCGAAGCCACAGCGAGGACCAGAACCAAGGAACCGAATGTCATTAGCAATCTTCATCAGAGAACAAGCGATGACATTCAGAGCACCATGAGCCTCGGCAAGGGCATCGTGGCAAGCTAGAGCTTCAAACTACGTGGATCGATCAGAAATCAGACGAAGCACAAAGCTGTAAGATGATTCTTACCTTGTTAGGTGCGGTCTTGAATTCTAAGCCTGTAATCTTAGAGATCTCGGCTGCGATCTTCACGTCGAAACCCCTTTTCGTGTTAAGACCCTGCACGCACTTGAGCGCCTATATTCGTTGGATATTAGAAAGCTCACTGTGCCGACAGCAGTTCCACCTTGAGCCAGAAAATGTAAGCGAGGAAGGACGTCATTAGCACGAGCGATGCCATTATCGATTTGCTGGACATATCCGCTGAACTCTTGGCCAAGGGTCAGGGGAGTAGCATCCTGATAACGATAAGACGGCGTTCAAATTGAAGACCGACCCTTTCATACCTGCAAGTGCGTACGTCCGATTTTGATAATGTGACTGAATGTCCGAACCTTTTCGTTAAGTGCATCCCTGAGTTCCGTCAATGCCGGAAGCAGCGAGTGGCTAATTTCAGTCACGGCGGCGACGTGCATAGCTGTTGGGAAGCTACAGTTACCAGTAAATCCGTCACGTTACGCATTCCTCGAGCAGAAACTCACGTATCGTTACTACTCTGGCTCATGTTAACATGGTCATTGGGATGGACAGGTTTCTTGGAACCGAGTTCGCCGCCAAGAAGTTCTATCGCGCGATTCGAAATCACCTGTGAACCAACGAGGTAAAGCTAGTGAGCACTCAAAGATTTGATATGCTCACTTCGTTCACGTTCATGTTGGTTTGAGTTCCACTTCCAGTCTGGAAGACAACCAAGGGAAAGTGGTCCATGAGCTTCCCGGAAATGACCTGAAGAAATGCTTAATTTATCTGAAGCACGGTACGCCATCTCTCACATCATCAGCTGCTTTCTGAATGGCTTCGCCTATCACTGGATCTAGGCCATAGCTGATATTAACGATGGATGCTGCTTTCTTCACCACGCCGAAGGCCTTGATTAGGGGAGGCGGTAGCCGTTGTGAAGGACCGCCGATGTCGAAGTTTTGTAGCGACCTTGGGGAAAGGCTCAGGACATTCAGCATGAGCATCAGATCAAATGTACATACCGCTGTGTCTGTGCCCCCCAATAGCGATCGGCTGGGACCTGGAGCTCACCGAAGGTGTCACGCTCTGTGCGGAAGGACTGGTTTGACTGGTACAGTGATCAATTCAGTCCGTGTCAGCTGAGCTGAGTGGGACTAACTTACCATGACGAGAAGTAAGCCGTAGTTGAAGGAAAGTCCAGTCTCTTCACGATGTTATATTCACGCGGATGAGGCTGGAGCTAGGAGGAGCTGTAAAGGGCATCCGGAACTAACCGGTACTACGACCGGGTGGGTGCTGTACCCCCTATCACGCGTTGAATCATATGAAAGGCATTTACTCCTCACAAATCTTGGTACCCATTTCGATGCTTCTACAGCATCGAAACGCAACCATGTGCAATATGGGTTGCTGATTTCATGTATGGGCGGAGGACTCTGCCCTTTCATTTGTGTATGTTCTGTTCTGGCTTGGCTTTTTACCATACACCACTCGTACCAAGCGAACATTGGCCACGCTATACCGAAGCATCCCAACATGCAAATGTATTGAGACCAGCTGAAACATAAGTTTATAGACCGCAGCCAACGCGCCAGTTCAAGATACCATTACATCCATCTGCGTCCGTGGATGCCCACATAATCCCAAAAAGTAGCATGAATGAAAAGGATTTTTACTTACAACTATTGAGTATGCTTCCAGGACGCACTGGCAGGCGTCTTGCGCGAAGTGTGACTCTACGTACACGATCTGCAATGAGTCAGACCAAGGCCTGGGAACGAATGAAGATAACAATAGTTTCTAAAGTGGATCTTCAATTTCTTCTCCTCCAAAGATGGCCATTCGCTGCTGATTCTATTGGCACCAGTCGGTGGGTGGCGCAGTTGTGTGCAGTGTGCACTGACAGCGAGGTGTTTAAGTAGTCTGCGCGACTCGATGTGTTCGTACGATCATTGACGGTTGAAGTTTCCAGCGACCGACTTTGTGTAACGAATATTAGAAGTGGTAGGATCTCCTTAGTCGATTCAGAGTGACTCACACAAGGAATTCGATAGCTGTTCACAAGCCGTTTGGAAGTGGGTAGTACTAGACTACTAGTAGTAGTGACTATGTGTTGAAGTGCAACGCCCTCACGTGATTGCATCGTTCGCGTCATAGCACTAGCAAATAACATGCAAACAGTCGACCTCTGAGGCTCTGACCCGAAACCAAACTTTATCCAATTAGCAACGTGGCCTTCGAGCTCGACGTGCAGCTGAGCATCAGCGCCGCTATCAACAAACACCAGTAATGGCTGGATGCGGCTTTACATGAGATCTGGAAAGAGTTATGGATGATCTTGAACATCGGTACCAGCAGGCGTTAGCGCCTAGTACATTCTCAAATTCTTATTTCCCGGCCTTCAAAATCCCGACGGTGAGTCATTAATTCATTCCTTGGCAAAACAATTTATTTAAACCTCATCCTTCAACCATCCACAGAACCTCATTAATCCTCGACGAGCTACATATCGTGCCATTGGCCATCATGGCATAATGCGGATGCGAAGGCAGGATATGCCACTGATTCCGGCTGCAAGCTACTCTTCACCAGTTCTCGCAGGTTTGCTATGAGTATCACAAGGGTGAGCCATGGAGTCAAATAAAACAAATGATTCATACCCCAGGAGGCAAACAAGCCAAGGCGCCACAGCAATCCAAGCTGCTTGAACAACCCCCGTGTAGTTCACTGCATGCGTCGACAGATGCAGTTGCCGTGAAAGCAACAATAACGGCGAGAATAAAGAAACGCATCTTCTATGCAGGATGATGATATGGGATCTGATCTCGAATGATGACTCTGGGGCGAGTGGACACGGTAAGCAGGCTTGCTTTTATATCCTACACATAAGAATCTGCAGATAGGACTGGCAAAATAATGATGCTCAGCGAATGGCAAGGCGTCACGACAAGAGTCTACGCATGACCTGGCGGTGCTCCAAGGGCCACCGGATAAATAATCCAGAATTTATAGACATATGGCATTGGTTGCATCCTGAGCGACGAATATGCATGATATGATGGCGTTGTACTGCAAGGCACGTGAAATTGGAATCTTAAGATAGGCCCCACACTGATATGACAACGGTGTGACGATCATCTGCTCAAATTTTGCAGTGCGTAAATGCTGAGGGAGCAAGTTTGGCTCCTATTTGAATGTCAGCTTCACTTCGAGGTTGCAGAGTTGACCCGCACTTGCCCATGAGTACACGACGCACCTCATCTGATTGGTTCAGCGCAGTGGAGCTGAAGATTCCACATTTCTGAACCACGTCGATGTTCGAAATACATGGGAAAGCATCTCATCGCTTGACGCCAGTTAGAATTATCCAGCGTCATTGCTGTGGCACGTCACATCTGATTTGTCCAGTTCGAAAAGGATGCTATTACGGTGATGCTTGGTGGCAACAATATACGGCGTACTTTCGCTCTCCATGGAATTGGGGGTAGATCTTCTGCGACACCCTAGTGTCGGGCCTCATTACCTGTTCGATGCGCAGCGGCTAACGAAATTTGATGGAGACTCGTTCACTAGGCTCAACGATGAACCATGGACCGCAGATACGACCCCGCAGCCGGCGGCGATAGTGCTACCGTAGTCCGGTTCGGTTCTGCGAAATCACTGAGCCCAGAAACGGACCAGAGAGAACGGTTCCCTGTGGTGCATTTCGGTTTCTTTCCAAACTGAACCCGAACCGAACCCAAAAATTTTCAGTATAGGGACTGGCCTTGGATGAGCGAAGCCCAATATGCAATATGCAACACTGCATGATGCATTGCCTACTGTCCTGATTGATACCTCCTGCTACCGTCTATAATACTGTGTCTTGTCATTTGACTGTATCTTGTTTCCTTTTGGTGTGCTATGCTGACCTCTGCCTTGATTTAGCTCTCCACTTGGCGCCTGGTTTGTGCTAGCCACTTAGCTTGTTTTTTGAAGGGCTCTTGCTATTCAACTGGTTAATAATAATAGTCATGGAGCCGTCATCACAGGGTGATTAGTGACAATCAATGTTGTCAGTTTTGCGCTTTCATGCACTATAGAGTCTATTTTGAGTCACAAGTTCCAAAGTCTCGATCTACGTCAAGCCCATATAATGACTGGTGTCTCTAAACACTTGAGCATGAAAAGGACAAGGAAACACAGATTCACCACGCGAGTAAATATGTTGTGTGATATTACATGCAAGCGACAAATATATATAGAAGAACATTGATCAACGAAATATCTAGGGCAGCACAGTTGCAGCACAGTACGTCAGACGTCTGCGGCAGACTGAGATTAATGCCAATCAGAACTTGACTAGCCACAATGTCGCTCACGTGACTGTGACACGCGTTGAAACATCAGACCAGACTCAGTTAGACCAACACTAGTGCTGTTCAAATTTTCAATAGAGACATCAAGTATTGCTCACTCTCTTCGCCTTTCATATTCAATTTCAACTTTATAAATGACATCCCTCACACCGCTCAAGGCGTCTATGCTCAGCCTCACGCCACATAAAAATGAAGCTGCGCTCCGAATCCGCAACAGTTCTGCTGCCCTTGTCGTTGTTCTTTTTCTTACTCATCTTACTCCCGCACCATCGCTGTGGACAGCTGTGGAAGTCGTTTTCAATGATTCAGGAGAACGAAAATCTGCGTATTGGGTGATGTGCGCTGCTGGTGAGTGACCTTGCTTAATTTTGTCAATGAAGTCACTGACGGTAGTTCCTAGAGTTGGCCATGCTGGGCCTCTTCACTCTGAATGCCCTTCAGGCAGCTATAGCGCTCATGTATTCACCAAAAGCTCTCCCGCCCGTGCCGTCACCTTCGAAGAGCATCAGGACACCACAATCACACTTACAAAAACGCCGTAACGTGTTGTCACCTCATGTAAAGTTCTGGTATTTCCAAGCGAGTCTCCTTGACTTATGATAAATAGACGAGTCCGCAGCCGCAGCGCACTTTCTCCCCTTATGTCTCCTCTCCAGTGTCAACGCCTTCTCGCACCCTCCAATACTCCATTCCTGGACCCACACCTCCACCTTTTTCCTCACTGAATTCGTCGAATGGTATGCCACAGACACCGTCCCCTTTATCTGCATACCGAGGGAAACATTCAGCGAGCACAGGACGTAAGCCATTTCCTCCATCCTTGCCTGATTCTGATCATTTTATTAGACGCGTTCAATGGTTCGATCCTTAGTAGACTCACAAAGGACGATGATTCAGATGAGGAGTTAATGTAGATCCGTAATGTGGTATTTTTTTAAGGTCATGTCTAATATCTATTGCTATTGGAGTTTCTGCGTTCTTCCAGAATTGATAGAGTCGCTCACGAATGTGGGAATATATGCAGCATACAGGCATCCTTCCGATGACCACGCGCATTGCACATGCCCGCCAATCTAGTGAGTCATATGTGTGTTGTTCCTTGTGATCCAAATGCATGGTGCGTACTAAGGCCATCATATCTCAATCACTAACGAATCGGCTGATTTAGGACAGTGATTGCCGCCTGTCTTCATGCCTATCAGGCCGTCACTTCGAGCAGCCCTTCTGGGCATGCCGTGAGACTGCTGACGGCGGTGAACAGACACGTGTGATCTAAAGGTTCTTCTTGAGATCATATAATGGTACATGAGACCACAGCATTCCCTGGCACGAGTACAGAGAGTGCCAATCTGAGAGAATAAATGAAAGGCATGTTCTTTAGGAAGGTCACTGATTATCTATCTGCAGATGGTTCTGATCCATGTTTGTGATATTGCTGTGTCGATGAAAAAAAAAACTCAGATATGGTCAGTTGCGCCTCGGGGTAGGGGCAAAAGGGAACGAAGAATCGGCACGAGCATTCACGTTGCACCCTACGGAATCTTATCAGCAAGTTAAATTCAGTGAGTACAAACGAGATTGAATTATATTTCTCCCTTTCTAGTTCCGATTTTTTTTCCCTGTTTCTTTCGACAAGACATGATGACTACAACGTCTCTTCGGACTTTTTCAATTCCAAGACCATCTGAGGCCAACTTTTCGCCGACTTCGCAATTCAAGGCATGGTGAAATTGCTCAAGCTTTGGACATGGGTCCTGAGGATTTCATGGAGTTTAAGGTATTCTTATACCTTTGTGTCATCCCACTGCTGAACCCAGCATTCGAAATACAGAAACAAGTACGCGAGAAGATGCATAAATCGCTTGATCACTCGAAGAAATTCGATGAACAAGATCCTTCAGCGTGGCGAGCATTTGTACAATGGGTTGGTCGATCTCATCACTGCATGCGACGCTTGAATAATTCTCACATCTACTTTCAAGGCTTATGAAGCCATGCCCTCCCTAATTTCGAAATATGAAGGTGCTTGGCCGGTCGAGTTGTACGTGAGAATCATCCTCAACAAGCATATCGCCTACGAGCGCCACCAATTCAAAAAGGCAGTGGCAAAGTATAAACGGACGATGGCCTTGAGGTCTCCTTCTGTAGTGCGTTGATCCTTCGCCTTCTCCCCTTCTGTCCACGCTCATTATGTACAGTTGGATGAGACGGAGATGTCACCGGCGGACCTGCCGCCGCCCTACGACGAGGAAGATCGAACTACATGCAGTGAGATTCCTGGTGCACGCATGCATCCGGACGCTGCTCCAGAAAATATCGAACAGTTTTTGAGATCTTGCGACTTTGATCTCGGGCATCTCACTAGTACATTCGTCACCCGACGAGCAGGTCTTTTCAATTTGGAAAGGCTAGAAATTCTCGCATCGTGGCCTGCCGCCTTGAGGCGCGACCACCTGGAAAGACACTTTGGTACCATGCTTGATGATGTTGAGATAGAGGTTTTGAACAAGCGGTTTGTCGAGATGAGTCGCGCGCAAATCTGACTTTGGATTAATGTCGCTAAATTTGTATTCACAATCGAGATGAAAAGTGTGCTATCTGATCATCTTGCAATCGAGGTGTTGTTCGCTGATTCAGTGCATTTGCTGCCTCGCCTGTGACTCCCTCCGTCATGTCCGACTCTGTACGTACTCCGGAGCCAGTGGGCAATGTAAACAGCGGCGAGGGCATCGGTCATTGGTGTAACCATACTGCATTCAGAACAAAGACTATGTATAACTGTTGTTCAATGAATTCGAAACTTCCGTTGAAACGACAACCTGATAGAATCTGACTGGATAAACTTAGGACAAAATGTAACGATATACTGATGGCCCACGTGCATGAGCCCGCCTGTGTATACTAGTAGCTTATGTCAGCGACCCGGGATAGTATCTGAATGGCCCGGTTACCTATATCATTGACTCACTTCTGGCCCGCCCTGACCTGTACTTCCGGCGTCCTGACCGATTTGTCAACTCGTGTTGTGCTACATAATATATCCGCTGTGGAACTTCGAAAGAGTACATCAGTTCTCCATACATCAGGAAAACACCGAGTTCCTTTTTGTCCCTTATTTGCTTCTTATATGCCTTAATTCACATAATAAGGAATATAAAGGCTGTTTTTCCACATTTTAAATAAGTTGAAATAAGTAGGTCCCTTGACTTAGGACAAGGAAATTTCCTCATCTAAGGACATTAAGGTAGTCAAAGTTTGGTCAAAGTCATATCAAAAAGTGCACTTTATTTTTTACCTTTGAGCTGGTTTGAACTCTCGACCATACAGCTGACCCAGCTGAGATCACATGATCAATGTTCAAACTGTCCAACAGCTTTACCAGTAGACTACATTACCTTGTATATATATAGGCAGCAATTGAAATATATACCACATTCATTGGACTTAGAAAAAATTACGAGTCTACAAGTACTAGTGACTAAATATAACTTGTGTGCCTGAACTTTCATGAACACACCACTTTCTAGTATTTTGCTTATAACTCACTAGGACCTTGACCAAAAAATGTCATGAGACAATGGATAGACTACCCTTGACAAGGGTTACAACTTTGATCTTCTTCGAAAATTTTGCATGGTCTACTTAATCTGACTTAATTCTCCTTGCAGCCACCATATGCCTTAGAATAAATACAATTAAATACAAAATTACTCCTTAATAGTGCTTATTCTTCTTAGCCACCTTGGAAAATTTGTTAAGGAAATGAAGGGACAAAAAGGAACTCGACGTTTTCCTGATGTAGTAGGTCTGGGATCACCGAAGGTTCTTGCGGTTCATTTTTTTGAGGAGAAGACTCGGACTCGATCGACGAGCCTGAGATGCATGGTGTTATTAATAACTTACTACGAAATTAAAGTTACAGCGATACTTTGCAAACCTTCAACTTGATGGCACTGCGCCCAAGAACCAAGAACCCGATATGCGGTAAGATTATTTTGATATTTATTCATGCACCGCGCTGAAGCCTATTGAATTTGTAGATCGTCGTGTGGCAAAAATACATAACGGTCGTACTTTTCTGGCAGAACTCCGAACCCCGGATGCTTCCAGTTATGTTCCACCGGTTCATATAGGTTGTAGCCTGGCAAGAGGACATCAAGTTTCGACGAGAACGGATTCTGGGAGCCTGCAACAAATATTGGTGTTTCTCATTCATCATGATCTCACCTGCTCTAACGTTTTTGATTGAATATTAGAGGCACAGGTGTTTCCACGTTCTCCGAATGTACTATGAGAATGGACAAATAGAGTCGAGCGACTTCTGCTACCGATGGACCAGCCAGAGTAGACCCCGCAGCGTAGTCAAGTTATTCCTTCTTTTGCAAGCCGACGGGCCGAACACCGTGCTGGCAGTGAATCGATGGGAAGCAAGCTTGCAATATAAAGCCTATAAGGACTGAGAGACTTCGTTTTTTCTTGGCAGAAAACTTCATCATGGCCCATGTAGAGCTTGACCGTCTGCAAGCATGCTTGAATTTCGCACTTGACACACTCCGCAATGAGATGAACAACTCTCAGCTTCCCCCTCTGAGCCAACACAGCTTGGTAGAACACCCACTGGACGATTCAACGAAATACCTACCTAGTATGGGGGTGTTTGAAGCTCGCCGCCTCTCTTTAGGTATGCCATATTTGCTCTACATGCACCAATGCATAACCTTGATCATTCATCAGCATGTCTGGTTGGTTACTAACTGAGCTCTACTTCTTGTTAATACAAATACCTCTTCTAGGGAGAGCTAAAGAACCTCATCCAATCGCCTTTGGATAAGTGCATGGATGAAAGGCTCGCGATATATGGTGTTGCCTGTACCGACACCCTCATCAAGACCGGCATCATTGACTACCTGTCCGACGTACCAAACGCCTCCCAAGGTGTCCCGGCCGCTGAACTAGCCTCAAAGTTCGAACTTGATTCTCAAAAACTCGTTCCCATTCTCCGCTGCTGTGCAGCCAGCGGCTGGGTTAGGGAGACCCGTGATTCTTCATTTGCATTGAACAGATGCTCACGCACTTTCATCGAAGGCAACGCTGGTCGAAAGCTGAACTTTTCGTATGTTTTTCACTGCATCAGCGCTTACCAAGGCTAAAAATCGAGCAGTATGTCTGGGCATATGTCAGTGATAGAAACCATACCACACTGGGTGGCGGAATCGGATTGGAAATTTTCGCGTTCTCCAGAGCAGACTGCTTTTCAAATCGCGTTCAACACACCCTTTTCGGCATTCTCTTGGCTTGTGGAGAATCCAGATGTCCTCGTTCCAATCGCGGAACATCTTCAAGTCAGTTATAGCATTCTGTGAGATCATTCCAGAGCGCTTATCGAACATTCGCTGTTTTAGGTCTTTGGTGACATGTCTACGCCGAGTATCGTGGCGGACTACCCATGGCAACAGTTGCAAACCCCCGTCATCGTCGATTGTGGAGGGGGCCAGGGTGGTCTGATTTCGTCCATTCTAGACGCGTAAGTTTGCGTACGTTTATTACTTTTCTAGAGGTCTCAGCCATGACAGGCATCCTTCCTTCCGAGCCATCGTGCAGGACATGGAGAATGTAGTCGCACTGACAAGTTCGATTATGGAAGAACGCCGTCCTCGCGACATCGAGAGTGGTGTGCTCAAGGTGGAAGCCCACGACTTTTTCCAGCCTCAGCCACGGATTGGAAACGAGTATAGCTTTATCTTGCGTCATATACTGTGTGTGCTCGTTCCCTTTGACTTGAATTTGCTCATACCAATTTTGCATCAAAGGCATGATTGGCCAGACAAAGAAGCGGTCAGTGCAGCACATCCTACTTCAGTGACATAGCTGACTGTGACCCAGACAACGATACTGGGAAATATAGCCCGTGCACTGGGTCCCAAGGTCAATAGCCAAATTTACAGATCAACGTGCTTGTCTGATGTATTTTACAGTCCAAGATACTCATCATCGACATGGTAGCTGTCCCGAACGTAGATTCAACTGCTACAACGAGCGTCAAATCCTTGATGCTTGATAGCGGAGGTAAAGGTCCCGACTACAAGATTCCATCGCACTTTGGTTCAGCGTCTAGAATTGTAAGCAGTTGCTCTATGCACATGCTGGCCATGATGAACGGATGCGAGAGGTCTTTGGTGCGTACAAAACAATGTTTGATGATTCGTTACTGAAGATCAAATAGCGTGAATGGGAGAAATTGGTGAAGGGGTGCGGGCTCCGCATCACGAACGTTTACCCACTGCGGGCTAACAGTTCCATTATTGAATGTGCACTTGATACGCGGGCATTGATGTAAAAGAACCCCGGAGTAATGTCACATCGAGCTTTCCCTACATCACTTCCTTTCCCAACACGGAATGCGACATAAACTCAAATAGTGAAGTCGCCTTTCCCGAAAGCCTTCGCGTGGCCCTTGAGCCTGACAAGACTTCTATCCTGATCCCAGCTCACCCACAGCTCACCTCCACGCGGGCTCACCTGACGAACGTACATCTCCTCCTGATTCTTCTTCCCAAGTCGAGTCGCCCAGTAAGGTACAAGCAACGTGTGCGCGCTTCCACAGACATGATCTTCAGGGAGACCTTCCGCCGGTGCAAACATACGCGAGACGAAGACCTGATCAGCGTCGGGCGTAACGTTCGTGAGGATATTGATACTGTAAGAAGTTTTGCGCTATTCATGCATAATTTTAGATGGTGATCCGCTTATGTGGAATTGCGCGCCTACCAGAACCTCACAGTCCAGCTTCATATCGCCTACGTTTTCATCTGGCCCAACGACGACCATCAAGTAATTGCCCATCTTGCCTTCGCCTCTGGCAGCATACTCCACCTGTACGTTCCTGCCAGCGGCTTCACTGAACACACTTGCAATCCTGTCTATCTCCACGTCTGGAACCGTGACGACCGGAGTTGCGGGAAGTGTGATCTCGTACTTGTCCTCCTCAGACCCGCTCTCTGTGATGCTGCGTGCAGAAATAATCAGCCCTTCTTTGGTGCGCAGTTTCACTTCTGGACCCCATCGACCAAGGGATGGTAGCGCATTCGTACATAGCGCCTTGACCGCAGCCAGCGTTGCATGTCCACAGATGAGTGGCGCAAGTGTCCCGAGATAGAAGCGGACGTCGAGGAGTGTGGAGTCTTCTGGGGATAGCGAGAGGAACACTGCCATGGGCTGCGCGAATGCGAGACTGGTTTTTATCATGGTCTCTTCGCTGAATGTCTGGGGCTGGGAAAGTGTGTTTGGGGGGAGAGCGATGATGACGGCTGGGTTGCCCCCAAAGGACGTACGCGTGAATGCGTTTATGATGACATAGGGATATGTGGACATGTTGTCTCTGACGAGGATATAGCGATCTGTTGATCAAGCGGGCTCATGAATGACTGACATGATGACTTTTTATAGAGATAAGCGCTCGCGGGGGGCACCGACATGACTCGAGTAGTCAGTTCAGTCGAGTCAGACCGAATTTGATGAACACACTCTTAATAATGACACGACTCGAATAGACCATCGCATTTAACTGATTGATCGTTGTTGATATCATAACACGGTCGGGACTTTGCCCTATCGGGGCCTACTCCCGTATCACTATTGTATGTTAATATGTATCTCTCGTGTGGTATTAGTTGAACGCGTACTCCGTTAGCATGGTGTCGAGCAAAGGACAACGCTAGTTTCGTACAGAGTGAATGTATGGTGTGAGTAGTTAGCGTAGTGGATATAATGGTGGATATAATGACACTACTATGTTGAGAGAAGGAATAAGAGCAAGATACTCTGCTTGCGGCACAGCCTCTGCTGTCACTTTACCTGTGAAAATGAGGCTCTCTAGGGGACACTTTGACCGTGCAAAAAGATCTTTCAACTGCTTGTGAGGCCATGGTCCATCTCCAGGGCAGTGAGCTTCAAATATGCGCAAATTTGGGAGTGATAAAGCATCGAACATGTCAGCTAATACCTGGGTGATCGCCGGCCCCATGTGGAAGGATTGGATATTGGCATGCGTGACTGGTTTCAAGGTTTTTCCGTCATTGAATACTTTAGGCGTCAATGAGGAGAGGTTGGGACATAGACGGAGCAACTGGAGCAATGTATCTATATCACGTAGGGGGATCTTGACATGTGTCAGGTGGGCCAATACAGGGTTGAGAGAGGATACATGATCGATGCCAAGCGGACTTCCGAGTTCCATGACATCGAGAACGCGCATCGTGGACGGGAGTTGCGAGATAGATTGTAGAGTATTTGGATAATATCTCAGTAAGACCAGCTCCCGAAGTGTTGATAAGCCTTCTAACAAATGTTGTGGTCGTCCCGTTTGTCGGGGAAAAGCTATAGAGAGAGACGAAATTTGATGCATGTAAGGCTGAAGAAGGTTTCTGAGGAGTTTGGTGGAGGGGTAGCGCCGGAGTACTAATGAGAGCGGGCATCCTTGCGATCGCGTGAGCCAGGAGTCATATAAAAAAGCTGCCTGCTGCCAGTCTTTATCGTCGGCTTCCACATCTTCTTCTTCCCAGCCGTGAACGTAGGAACTTATATCATCTTCTTTCTCGTTGAGTTTGATATTCACATACAATTTGCACCATAAACTGGGCGTATTCAGAGCAACGTCCCTCCATGGTCGGCATATTCTTGTCAACAGTAAGGGAGCCTGGTTCGATGCGGGTGACCAGTAACCTTCTGGGACACAGTGATGAAAAATTAGGGATAAGATTTCAGGTGGCAAGCGCCAGAGGGCCGATCCGAGTCCCTTGTGGAAAGCTATGGACTGGATGATCTTCTCCATCCGCTCGAAGAGCTGTTGATGCAAAATGTCTATGTCGTCCATGGCCATTTCTAGACCTGAGATCTCATGCAACACTGCATTCAGCTCATGCTGGTGTGTGGTGACGATGGTGCTGATACTCCTGCTATTGAGCTCGATGGTAGGGTGATTGATATTCGGGAGAATGGCTCGGGAGTATGGAGTATCGAGGTCTGACATCTGCCAATGATCAATATCGTATCGGATACATCCACAATGCACATAAACATACAAATACTCGTGCACGCAGCTGAAGCGAAAAGTCATTATTTGCAGAGAGGAATGGAAGCATTGGCGCTTACAATGTGATGCAGTGCATTAATGATATATGATGCCGGTAAGAGATTGGTTGTTGAGTTGATTGACTGCATGTTGTTTGCTAGCTTGTGTCAAGAAACGAGGAAGAACTTAGTTCATGAACAAACGAATCTGTTTTGTAGAATAGGAAGAACAATGCTGAGGTGTGCGCGAAAGATGCCAACGTGTATATCTGCGAGTTACATAACGATCAGTGGCTTGTGACGAACGTGAAATGCTTCAAGGTACTGTACAGTATTACGAGTAAGCCCGAGTCCCTTGTACTCGCAACGGCCCGGGTCTGACTTGCTGGCTGTATCATCCTCCCAGTCTGCATCTACACGAGACTGGAGCGAGGACAATAAAAGTAAGTTTTCAAGTATTTTATCAACCAAAATGAATGACCCGCACGTTGATCTTACTTTGGGCAGTTCAATTTGCCAGGCCGCGACAATGGAAGGCTGCAAGATCCACTTGACGAGTCGCAGTGAGTTTTCTTTGTTCTTTACTGTAACCATGTTTTTGATGGCATGGCAGGCGTGAATGTAGTGCGACCAATGGCCCGGAGACAGCGTGCATTGAAAGCGCCAAGCTCGGAGTCTGCAGTGGAAGTCCAGTCTTTCACAGGCAGACCGATATGATGATGTAGAAGCGGAAGACCGTCGGTGGTTCATGTTGGAGATCCAAGGACTGTTTTTTTTCAGGAACGGTACGAAGTTTCCGTATATCTATTCCCCCAAACATCCAATTCTTTCATCTCGACGCGCCTGAATGTTGAACATTGCCTCAAATGCTAGCAATGTATTTATCTTCAGCGATCACCTGAGCGCCAACATGGAGAAGAAAGACAACGATCGATTAACGCTTTCTTTCCCAAGTCATCCTGCAAACCTACTTTCAACACATCCATACCCAGGCCTACGTTCAACTTATCTGGTACCTCCAATCTCAACTTTGCGACACAATTGACACTGCGTACACTTCCATGGCGTATAGGCCAAATACCAGCTTCTGTGATTACATGAGAATAGGCCTCCAGTACTAACAGGCACCATTCTGCGCACCTCTACGCACTTTGTCTGGGCGTATCAGGCGGGGAGCATGGGAATGAGATAGATGCTTATGTGTCGTTCATTCCTATCGCTTGATGCATACCCTCAAATCCATATGCGAATAGCTGCGCGCTTGTGGATGTGCATTACCCTGGCACAGCTTCCAAATATTCGATGCGAGGGCCGTCGCCGACAACTGTACGATATTGCTCGGTGCTCACGTCGCCGGGTACTCCTGGACTTGATACCCGCATACAAGCCTACAAGCCAGGGTTAATGTATAGATGTTCGCTCCGAGTCACTGAGTAGTAGTGATTGGCCCCGATGATATTGGTGTAGGCTATTGCCACTGGTCCGAGTCATTGCATGCGCTTGACAGATATATTGTGAGTGCGATATTCGATTCAATTACGAGGGGTCTTACGCATTTGTTAACGATATTAGTTATTTGCAATTGGTATTAGGATCGAGGCGCTGGGGTTCTCTACATGCGGACACAGTGTCCTACTCACCAACCTGGTCACTGGCAGACCATCTTTCCTTTCTAGGATGAAACAAAACATTTGTACACAAGACTCTTGCGTCCAAATAAGGAACTTGACGCCTTTGCTAAGGCTTCTCTCGAATGTTACAGAATGTCATCGGTCGCCGCCATTCAACTAAACACCAGGTAACTTCTAGAAGACACCTGTATTGTCATGGCTATTATAGACCTTTGTGAGGTATATAAATGCTGGTCAGAGTCGCTCGGACGTCAGCATACTCATCTGACTTCAATCAACACTTGAAAGCACTTTCTCTCGACATCTACAATCTCTGCGCTTAATCATGTCTCTACTGCGCACATTCTATGATCCCTTCACCGAGTTTGACAAACTATTTGACGATGCCTTCAATGCTCGTTTCCATCCCTCCCCTACGATTGAGGGCAATACTGCCTTGACTCATCGCCGTGATCGTGCGTTCCCCAGGTAAGCCTAATATCACTTTGAATGAATCTATGGTGCTGACTCGTATCAACACAGAATGGATCTACACGAGAACGCCGAGACCAAGACAGTGACCGCGACATTCGAACTTCCCGGCATCGAACAACAGGATGTCAATGTCGAGGTCCACGGAAACCGCCTGACCATATCCGGGGAGTCGAAACGCTCTGAGAATCATACCAAGGGCAGCTATGTGGTGCAGGAGCGCTCATATGGCAAGTTCTCCAGGACCCTTCAAATTCCTCAGGGAATTAAGGTGAGTACACTAACAGTGTGAATTCTGTGTGGCGATCTGGTGCTCACGGTTATTTTAACATCTAGGCTGAGGATGTTCACGCGAAGATGGAGAATGGAGTGCTTAGTGTGTGCTTCCCGAAAGTCGGATCGGACCAGCAACCCAAGCGGATTGCGATCGCTTGAAGACGCGATGGTATCTGCTTGGCCCAACCTATGAATGTTTCAAATCTGTATCGTTAGCACACTATGAAGGTAGCGGAGTTTTAGCACATCTGTACGATAGTAAATCCGGGTTCTCCTGATCTTTTTTCGAATCCAAGTACTTCAATCATGACATGCAACCAGGAGTAGACGCCATAAAAATGTAACATGATCAAAAATTTCACGCCAAATTATCTGAGTCAGACTCCGCTTCCTTCGACGTTCGCACTCCGTGGGTCCTTATCCTCTCACCTGCCTGCGAGCCCAGGAAGGAACCATGGTGTAGATGCCAGTGTAGCCATCACACCCGACCCTGACACATGCCTCTGGCTAATGGCCTTCCATCAGCCTGGTGTCGTGGCCCAGTCATACATCAGATCTCGGTTCTAAAGCATCGCAGCAGCGGACATGAAGAGTGGGTCTCGAGTAGCGGCCATCGCACATTGATTCTCGTATTGTTCTCGGCCTTTCGAATTGAGGGTATGGAGACGTCGTTGCGCCAGAAAGTGATCAGAGCGTGATCAAGGCAACAAAATGGTCGATGACGCCAGGTTAGGCTATAGGTATCAGCCCTTGGAGACATAAGAATGTTCCAACAGTCGAACGAGGAAAGGCGGTCGCCGTGTTGTCTCCGTACTATGTTAACAACGCCCCCGCTGGTGAAACAGAAAAATGAGCGAACGACGAAAAAGGGTAGATGCTAAAAGGTTGAATGTTCAACCAAGTTACCCGGACCATCCACGCAGGTGGGAAATAGAACGAGATTGACGCCCGAGCACAGGAACTTGCTGTGAGAGGCTGTGAATCTATAAGAGAGCACATCTTGCACGACAGCTGTACTCACATTCTCCCTCACTATCATTGATAGCGTGTCGGTAATATCAAATCTCATTTGAACTTCCAGTGCGAATGAACTGACAATCAGCTCTAGGCAAAAAACTTATCAGGGATCTTAAAAACAACTATCATCGTCCGGCCCACACCACACGAGGAGAGCTCACACAGGTGCTGCAAACACATACCAAGAACACCCTGCCCGTACTTGGCTACTGCACCGGCGGAGACATAGTGATGGCTTCTACATTGAAAGCAGCAGCCAAGAAATCGATTCTGACGCCATCAATGACTCTGAAGGGTCATGGACATTGGATTGATTCTATATCCTATTTTCCGGATGGCCAGCGAATGATCAGTGGATCTGGGGACAACACTACTCGGCAATGGGATTTAAAGGAGGGCAAGGAGATTGAGGAAGTGCGGGATGTATGCAAGGAGGGGCCATGGGCAGTGGCGGTATCAAGGGATAGTCGATGGATTGTGACTGGTGGTGAGAGTGCGGAGCTGAAAGTCTGTGAGGTGGAGACAGGGCTTGTGAAAAAACTTCAAGGCCACTCAAAGAAAATCAACTGTATTGATATATCCGAGGACAACATGCTGCTGGCGAGCGGGTCATTGGATGAAACAGCGCGGATATGGAATTTGGAGACTGGCAAACTCATGGCTGGTCCATTCAAGTGCGAAGGTTGCGCGGGCGCAGTTCGATTCTCAACAGACTCGAAAAAACTCGCAGTCGAGTCATTCACGGGGAAGCGTTTGGAGGTCTGGGATGTCCAATCACAGAAATTGGTTAAAAGGATCGGGAATAGATCTGGCCGTGTATTCCTCCCATATGCGCCGATATTTTGGACAAACAAGAACAAAACCATCTTGGCTGCATTCAGCTTCACCGAGGATGACGACGCCAAGACAATCTACGAATTTGATGCATCGACTCTCGAAATTGTCGGAACTCCATTCGAAGGTCACACCGAAGTTGTCATTGGTCTAGCACTTTCATTCGATGGTGTTCTCCTTGCTAGTTCTTCATATGATGACACCATCAAGCTCTGGGCTTTCGAGTCCCACCAACTCCTCGCCTCCTTTGATGTTCAGAATCCTTGGCTCCTTATCTTCTCACCCGATTCACGCAAACTAGCCTACACGACATACACCGAACTTCTTTCATCCAACCCGGCCCAACCTGAGATAACCTTCACAGATGGCAGGATCTGCATCTGTGATACTCCACCCAACATTCTTGCTCAGGCTCGTGTACGCACTCCCCGCACCCATTCACTTTTTGTATGCTAACATTTCCTTACAGACCATTGCACGCAAAAAGCGAGCCCTTGGTGATCTACTAGATGTGTGTATTTCATCTTTTACTTATTTCTATTTCACCGCTCATCGATAACCGTCATTCCAGTCTGATGCAACTCGTGGTCGCCGCAGACCACCAATACATGCCATACCTATCGTGCGGAGACCTCCGCCTACAATAGATCAACCCATTTTCAGTCGCCTCAGTAAATTTCTTCGCTTCTCTCACACGAACCCAGTACACCATGATCAACCTCGCGATCCCTTAGATGTATGTCTCTTTCTCTTGCTTATTCTTCATTTGATTCGACACTTGTGCTGCAGTTCTCTGCCACGGCTCCCCTACCTCGCCCTCTCTTGGGGTATACCTCAACTCAGGGACGTTCGCACACGAACGTGAGTTTTCATTAAACTGTTATCACATGTTCGACTCATGTCTTTCAGTCTCGATCACTGCCAACCACTCGTTCGTCTGCCAATCCACCTACCACACTCGCAGCCCGCATACCCCATCCATCATCCTGGTGGCCTGGTCGTGGAGGCCACGCGCAGCCCCGTATCGTCAATGTTTCTCATGCACAGGCTAAAGAGGTACGTTTTGTCCATTTTTTTCCTTTTAAACAAAGTCTCATGCCTGAAATCGCAGCGCAACGCCGCAGCAGGTGCTCCCAAGAAGGACGAGGATATAGTACCCGATGAATATCTTGACCCTCCCTCACCGAACTCTGATTCGCAGCAACAAACTACTGCAGTACAGCCTGCCACTGGAGAGCACGGGGGCGATCGGTCATGTTTCTGCTTTTAGCATTGTCTGGCTGAACATTTTGTGCACTTTAATATCATCCCCTTGCATTCAGTGTTTTATAGATGTGGGTACGAGACACATCCAATATCATACCCTCACCTACGTGTTCTTTCTCATCATGTATGAAGATGTTCTAGATTAGGTAGTGTCTATCCAATGATCAATTTTCAGTGCAACGCCTTAGATCCCTCGCGGCCTCTCTCCTCATGAGTCTTCCGTCAACCTCACGAAAATCACTTGTCTCGAAGGCCTAGCAAACTATTTTGTCTCCCTTACATCTAAATACACCTCCCTGAACTCAACACTCCAGGAAAAAGCGACTCCTTGACCTTCTCCTGCGATTATCGCTTCATCATCATGACAAGTTCCTTCTCGGCGTTTTCTGACAGTACCCGGAACATGTTCAAGCCACCCGGATCACTTCGATGAGTCGGTTTTATTAGCATTATCATTTTATCAGGTGACACTTACATGGTGAGCCAAAGGCGACAGCAGTTACAGTTATCTTCAAACTATTCCTATTGGTTTTTTATGTTATCAGGTATGGTTCGAGCATGCTGCTTTGCAGTCTCAATATTAATGCGACTCGTTAGACGTGCATGCGAGTTTTTCACTCCAATCCTCTGATCCTTGTAAAAGCTACCACCAAAATGCACTTCGTTATCATCGGCACCGACACCGAGCTCCTCCACCAAGGTATAATTTCCAACCACTCTCAACCAGTGGGTGATTAGCATATACCCTCCGCACTCATCTGCCCTGCTTTGTCACACTGGTGGCTTCCACGTCCCCCATGAACCTGTACATCGTTCATGTACACTCAGCCGTCTTGTACTACCGGGTGAAGATGGCAACTTTAGATCACTCGTTGGCTTCACGGTTATTGGACAGAGGTTGGTCCTGTCGCACTGGAGAAGTTCCTTACCTAGGTAGAACTGTGAGATGGTAACATAAGTATGGCCGTAGATTGGGCAATACATGGCAATTTGGAATCATCGCACGCGCATACCGTCAATTCATAAAGCGCTGAGTGAATCTCAGGTATGTTAGTCAGACGGAAAAAACGGATAGAGTGGGACTAAACTCGATTGACGCAAAACTGTCTGAAGCCTCATAGTATGATGCTCGAATCATCAGAGTAGCACCAGCCTTGCAACAAAAGCGGAAGTGCTGGGCTCGCTTGAGCCACAAGTCGCAGCAGGAAGCTATCAACGCCCGGCGGTTCCACAGCACTTTAGGTGCAAGGTCTCGCCTAAGGCTGCATCCAATTGCTCTTGGCGTTCTTTCATGATAGCGCTGATACTAGGGTGGTTTTCAATATTGACGACATAGGAAAAGATCTGCAGGAGTACCTGCTTTGAGATCTGCAGGAATGCAGTCATCATCGACGACATGGCATCTGATGCATCGGAGTAAGCATACATGGCAGGAGTTATTCTGCTCACCTCACAATGTCGCGCTTGATGAGGCGGACACAATAAATTGACGATGAACAATGAACAGATTTTCTATTTGATATCCCCTCCCATTTGCCTAGAAGCTACTAGCTAGTCTATAGAAATATCAAAGGCCAGGTTAGCATGCTCGATGTGAGTGTAAACATGACTTCCTAACCTTTTCCAGCGAGATTCTAGTAGTAACATAATGGTAACCTTTACCTTTAGATCTGGAAGAGGCACTCTGATTCAAAAGCACATGAAGATGTTATGGCGTGATCTTGTGAAACTTTTTAAAAATGAGTATTTGAGCCAGGGCTGACGATACATAGGGCTAGGGCGCAGGAAAATACAAAGGAACGGTCAAAACGACCCTTGGAAAACAGGTTTGATGGGTGCTGGGCGCGAATGAAGAATGATGTGGTGTTTCGGCATTGATGACGTAGAGTACATGGTGATACAGCACGAACGCCTAAGTGTAGCTGTAGTGGACCAGTGAGATTCAATAGTGAGGGACGAGTGAGATAATCATAATGATAACGAAGAGGCACTCCGATTCAAAAGGACATGTTGCCGAAACCAGGGCCTGATCTGTTGAATTGTTTAAAAAAAATGGGAGATGAGCCAGGGCTGCAGCCTGGATTTGAAGCGGACGTAGGGCGCGTGAAATACAAGGAGCAGCTGAAACGACACTGAGAAAAAAGGTTTGATGGGTTCTGGGCGCGAATGTTGAAGCTTGAAGGATCCTAGATGACCTGGATCTTTGGTATTGATGACGTGGATACAGCAACAGTAGGCGGGGATGGCTGACTGTTGCAAGGTACTAAAAACAGGTTCCATGGGCACGAATGCTGAAGAACGTGCAGGACTTTCGGTATTGGCGTGGAATACAGCAACTCTAGTAGGCGAGGATGGCTGCCTGCGAGGTACTAAAAAGGGGACCATGGGTGCCGAGGGCGAACGTCAAAGAACGGCGTAGAGTTTCAGCAAGGACAAGGAATAGTAATACAGCAATACCAGGCGGGTATGACCGACACCGACTGAGAGGTTGCTGAATATGCAGACACGGAGAACGTGAGATGAAGAGAGGTGGAATCTCAGTTTGGCGCAATGAAGAGGATGCCGTGCTCGGTGCGAGGAGTGGTGCCGGTGCCGCGAGCTGTGATGATCAGTTGTCAATATCATGGGGATCCATGTTAAAGTTGGGCACTGCTCGGGGAAGCTGCTAATGGGGAGTAAAGAACATAGATCACCGGTTAAATCACCGATCTGTGAGAAATCGTCGCTGAGATGAAAGCTAGCACTGCAGCCGTTTTGGAGAGTGGATGTCGAGTGACAGCCATTGCATGATAATGTTAATATGGCCCTCGGCCTTTTGAGTTCAAGGTCACCTGGGCCTGTCGTTCCGGGCCTTGTCAAAGAGAGTAGAGTGCAATCAAGGCAAAAACTGTCGATGTCGACGAGTTGTGTGGTTTGCTAGGTGTCCGCGTTGGATATTTAAGAGTTCCTCAAGAATGGGACAAGGAAAGGTGGTCTCCATGCTGTCTTCATTGAATGAAGAAAGCAATTGTGTAAAACTGAAAGACGAGCGAGCAATGAAGAAAGGTGAATGCTAGAGGCTGAATGCACAGCATAAGCGGACCATCCATGCGGGTGGGAACTACAGTAACACCCGAACACAGGAACTTGCTGTGAGAGGCTGTGAGTTGATAAGAGAAAGGACCTATTGCATGACAGCTATACTCACATCGAAGAATTTCTCCCTCTCCATTAGTGATAGGTTCTTTGTCATATTAATTCTTCCAGCGCGGACGAACTGACAATCAACGTCTAGCCAACAGCACATGAGGAGAGCTCACACAGGTCCATACCAAGAATACCCTTCCTGCACTTGACCGCTTCACTCATTTGCTTGCGGAGACAGTCATGGCTTCTGCATCGACAAAGGTAGTCACTACGAAATCGATTCTGACGCCATCAATGACTTTGAAGCGTCACGGAGATTGGACTGCATCCATGTCCTATTTTCCGGATGGCCAGCGAATAATCAGTGGATCTAGGGACAAGACCGCTCGGCAATGGGATTTGAAGGAGGGCAAGGAGATTGAGGAAGTGCGGGATGTTTGCAAGGAGCAGGTATGGGCAGTGGCGGTATCAAGGGATAGTCGATGGGTTGTGACTGGTGGTGGAGATTGGAATAGTGCGGAGCTCAAAGTGTGTGAGGTTGAGACAGGGATTGTGAAAAATCTTCAAGGCCACTCAAAAGTGATCAACTGCATTGATATATCTGAGGACAACGCGCTATTGGCGAGCGGGTCATGGGATGACACAGTGCGGATATGGAACTTGGAGACTGGCAAACTCGTAGCTGGTCCGTTCGAGTGCGAAAATTATGTAGGCGCAGTTCGATTCTCAACAGACTCAAAAAAACTCGCAGCTGAGTCAACGACGGGGAAATGTTTGGAGGTCTGGGATGTCCAATTACAGAAATTGGAGAAGAGGATCGGGAATAGATCGCATGGGGGATTTGTCTCATTTCCGCCGATATTTTGGACAAACAAGAACAAAAACATCTTGGCCGCATTCAGCTTCACCGAGGATGTCGACGCCAAGACAATCTACGAGTTTGACGCATCGACGCTCGAAATTGTCGGAACTCCCTTCGAAGGGCACACCAAAGTTGTCACTGGTCTAGCACTTTCATTTGACTGTGCCCTCCTTGCTAGTTCTTCATACGATGACACCATCAAGCTCTGGGCTTTCGAGTCCCGCCAACTCCTCGCTTCCTTCGACATCCAGAATCCTTGGCTCCTAATCCTCTCACCCGATTCGCGCAAACTAGCTTACACAGAATGCACCGTTGTTCATTCAACTAATTCTGCCCGACCTGAGAGAACCTCCAAAGATCACATGATCTGCATCTGCGATACTCCACCCGATGTTCTTGCTCAGGCCCATGTATGCACTCCCCGCACCCGTTCACTTTTTGTATGCTAATATTCCCTTACAGACCATTGCACGCAAAACGCGAGCCCTGGCTGATCTACTAACTGTGAGCATTTCATCTGTTACTTATTTCACCGCTCATTGATAACCATCATTCCAGTCTGATGCAACTCGTGGTCGCCGCAGACCACCAATACACGCCATACCTATCGTGCATCCTCCGTCTACAACAGTCCCGCAGCAATCCTCCTTCCGCCTCAGCAAACTTCTGCGTTTCTCTCCTCGCACGAACGCATTATGGCCTAGTCGGAACGGTCGACCTCGTGATCCTTTAGATGTGAGTGTCTTTCGCTTATTTCTTTCAAATTTCATTTGACAGTTGCAGTTTCCTGCCACCTCGCCCTTGCCTCTCAATCGCTCTCCATCTCCTCCCTTGCCTAGTGGCAGGTCTCTTATTAATCATGTTCAATCGTCAGTCAAAGGGAAGCAAAGGGCCCATGCACCATCGCAAACACGCTCACACACTGTCGATGTACCACTCGGACAAGCTACATACGTTTGTTTTTCACAATTCCATGGGTTTGTGAGTTCTGATTACGTTATTCTAGGCCGATGTTATTGGCGTGGACGACGGAGAACGACCATACATTCTCTTCTTTTGCCTCAGCTGGTTCCAGAAAAAGAAGAAGAAGGAAGTTCCGGAGCCGCCGGTCTATGATGACGAACTTGAGGACGACGAAGAGGAAGATGTTCCTGATGCAGTCGCGGTGCCTCCTCCCAGGTACGTTTGATCATTTTTTTCATAAATTCCATTCATTAAGGCAGCCTTTCAGGATCCAGCACGAAGAAATTGAAATGAAAACTTTGGCTAGTCAGTCAGAGCCAGTGGCTGGACCATCTCGCCTTGCAGCAACAAACCACTTAGAGGCACAGTCTTCATAAATCTCATCTATCAAGCTTGCATCTGTCGAGTCTCGCAAGTTTTACCGCTTCACGACACAGTCCACCTTTCCCTCGTACAACTATGGCTTCTCTGTCAACATCTAGTATGTTCATAGTTGGCATTTTGCTTTGTATTTATTCGCTCTCGATAAGCCCAGCCGAGCTAACATGTGTTTGATAACGAGCGCTGAGCGCTAGCAGTCGTCAGTGGTTCCTCGGTCGGTTTCTTCTGCCCACTCCTTTCCACTGCCATCAAACTTGGAGCCATGTATTCCACCCTCGGCCCTTATTGTGATTGAATGTGATTCCCTCCCTAGACGATTAGCCCATGCATAAAAACTGACATGGATAACATTTGCAACAATTCTTACCAGAGTCGCCTAGGAAATTAACATTCTGCCCCACCATTCATGCAAGTTTCGTTTTTCTTTCTTTTTACTCTGGCTTGATCGCTCGTTCGTACACATTTCTGGAATGAATTGAAAGCCATCTGTGCCTCTCATTTTCTCTTATCACAGTGAATTTTTCATTATTTTGTCCTCAGACAACAAAACCCCGCATGCTCATTGACCTTCATTCTTGATCAGCTTATCGCGAACGCCCTACAACTATGTACTACCCAAATAGCCCATTCGAAACCCTCAGCCGTGCCACTTTCTCTTGTCAGCCTTGGATTGAGAATGTCTGAACAACGGGACGAGGAAAGGTGGTCTGGTTGGTTAATAACTGAGCCCTATTGCTTGTTAATTTGAGTACCTCTTTCTAGGGAGAGCTAAAGAACCTCATCTAGTCGCCTTTGGATAAGTGCATGGATGAAAGGTTCGCGATATATGGTGTTGCTTGTACCGACACCCTCATCAAGACCGGCATCATTGACTACCTGTCCGATGTACGAAATGCCTCCCAAGGTGTCCCGGCCGCTGAACTAGCCTCAAAGTTCGAACTTGATTCTCAAAAACTTGTTCCCATTCTCCGCTGCTGTGCAACCAGCGGCTTGGTTAGGGAGACCCGTGATTCTTCATTTGCATTGAACAGATGCTCATGCACTTTCATCGAAGGTAACACTGGTCGAAGGCTGAACTTTTCGTATGTTTTTCACTGCATCAGCGCTTACCAAGGCTAAATATTGAGCAACATGTCTGGGCATATGTCAGTGATAGACACCATACCACACTGGGTGGCGAAATCGGATTGGAAATTTTCGCGTTCTCCAGAGCAGACTGCTTGTCAAATCGCGTTCAACACACCCTTTTCGGCATTCTCTTGGCTTGTGGAGAATCCAGATGTCCTCGTTCCAGTCGCGGAACATCTTCAAGTCAGTTATAGTATTCTGTGAGATTATTCCAGAGCGTTTATCGAACATTTGCTGTTTTAGGTCTTTGGTGACATGTCTACGCCGAGTATCGTGGCGGACTACCCATGGCAACAGTTGCAAACCCCCGTCATCGTGGATTGTTGAAGGGGTTAGGGTGGTCTAATTTCGTCCATTCTAGACGCGTAAGTTTGCGTACGTTTATTACTTTTCTAGAGGTCTCGGTCATGACAGGCTTCCTTCCTTCCGAGCCATCGTGCAGGACATGGAGAATGTAGTCGCACTGACAAGTTCGATTATGGAAGAACGTCGTCCTCGCAACATCGAGAGTGGTGTGCTCAAGGTGGAAGCCCACGACTTTTTTCTGCCTCAGCCACGGATCGGAAACGAGTATAGCTTTATCTTGCGTCATATACTGTCTGTACTCATTCCCTTTACCTTGAATTTGCTCATACCAATTTTGCATCAAAGGCATGATTGGCCAGACAAAGAAACGGTCAGTGTAGCACATCCTACTCCAGTGACATAGCTGACTTTAACCCAGACAACGATACTGGGAAATATAGCCCATGCACTGGGTCCCAAGGTCAATAGCCAAATTTACAGATCAACGTGCTTGTCTAATGCATTTTACAGTCCAAGATACTCATCATCGACATGGTAGCTGTCCCGAATGTAGATTCAACTGCTACAACAAGCGTCAAATCCTTGATGCTTGATAGCGGAGGTAAGGGTCCCGACTACAAGATTCCATCGCACTTTGGTTCAGTGTCTAGAATTGTAAGCGGTTGTTCTATGCACATGCTGGCCATGATGAACGGATGCGAGAGGTCTTTGGTGCGTACAAAACAATGTTTGATGATGCGTTACTGAAGATCAAACAGCGTGAGTGGGAGAAATTGGTGAAGGGGTGCGGGCTAACAGTTCCATTATTGAATGTGCACTTGATACGCGGGCATTGATGTAAAAGAACCCCGGAGTAATGTCATATCGAGCTTTCCCTACATCACTTCCTTTCCCAACACGGAATGCGACATGAACTCAAATAGTGAAGTCGCCTTTCCCGAAAGCCTTCGCGTGGCCCTTGAGCCTGACAAGACTTCTATCCTGATCCCAGCTCACCCACAGCTCACCTCCACGCAGGCTCACCTGACGAACGTACATCTCCTCCTGATTCTTCTTCCCAAGTCGAGTCGCCCAGTAAGGTACAAGCAACGTGTGCGCGCTTCCACAGACATGATCTTCAGGGAGACCTTCCGCCGGTGTAAACATGCGCGAGACGAAGACCTGATCAGCGTCGGGCGTAACGTTCGTGAGGATATTGATACTGTAAGAAGTGTTGTGCTCATCAGGAAAACGTAACTCGCTACGGAGTGCTACAGAGTGCTTACAGAGCGCTCTGTAGCACAATTGAACCCGCTGATGCTATTCATGCATAATTTAGATGGTGATCCGCTTATGTGGAATTGCGTGCCTACCAGAACCTCACAGTCCAGTTTCATATCGCCTACGTTTTCATCTGGCCCAACGACGACCATCAAGTAATTGCCCATCTTGCCTTCGCCTCTGGCAGCATACTCCACCTGTACGTTCCTGCCAGCGGCTTCACTGAACACACTTGCAATCCTGTCTATCTCCACGTCTGGAACCGTGACGACTGGAGTTGCAGGAAGTGTGATCTCGTACTTGTCCTCCTCAGACCCACTCTCTGTGATGCTGCGTGCAGAAATGATCAGCCCTTCCTTGGTGCGCAGCTTCACTTCTGGACCCCATTGACCAAGGGATGGTAGCGAATTCGTACATAGCGCCTTGACCGCAGCCAGCGTTGCATGTCCACAGATGAGTGGCGCAAGTGTCCCGAGATAGAAGCGGACGTCAAGGAGTGTGGAATTTTCTGGGGATAGTGAGAGGAACACTGCCATGGGCTGCGCGAATGCGAGACTGGTTTTTATCATGGTCTCTTCGCTGAATGTCTGGGGATGGGAAAGTGTGTTTGGTGGGAGAGCGATGACGATGGCTGGGTTGCCCCCAAAGGACGTACGCGTGAATACGTTTATGATGACATAGGGATAGGTGGACATGTTGTCTCTGACGAGGATATAGCGATCTGTTGATCAAGTGGGCTCATTAATGACTGACATGATGACTTTTTATAGAGATAAGCGCGGGGGGTACCGACATGACTCGAGTAGTCAGTTCAGTCGAGTCAGACCAAATTTGAGGAACACACTTTTAATGACACGACTCGAGTAGTCCATCGCATTGAACTGATTGATCATTGTTGATATCATAACACGGTCGGGACTTTGCCCTATCGGGGCCTACTCCCGTATCACTATTAACACTGCGGAAACGAGAAAATAACCCGATAGGGTTGATGTAGAATTAGAGGTGCTAAACATACTATAAGCGGAGGATGTACATTGGGTACCTTACTTAGGGTTATTCATCAGTGAACTGATGAGTTCTTGATATGGTAGTCGTGAGAATGATAGCCGCATGTAATCATGCTCCTGCTGAATATGACCTTTTATCCTTAGAGAAATTTGTGTTGCTGATACATAAGCATGTATGTATGTACATTTAGACTACAAAGAGGAGTTCATGAAAATATTGCAAAGTTGCAGCATCCCAGCCAGTAAGAGTTTCTAGTGTAACTGTGTCCCCAGTGCTATGCATTCTCGTTTGTCATAATATCTGGTTCATATTATAAAGCTAGTTATGACTTTCTCCCGAACAGCAGCAAGGACGCTGGGCGTCGAAAATATATTGGTATTGGAGCTCGTGACCAAAGTGTCACATAGCACCGTCACCGCCTGTGACGGGTGATAGGGTGACTATGTCCAGGTTGTTGAGAATTCGCCTTTTACTCATTGATGCTTTGAATTATAATGTTATCGAAGACTTTCCCGTGAAAAATGACATTAGCATTACTCTTAAATATATATTGACATCGGAGCTTGTGACTATTATATGATATAGCACCATCACAGCCAGTAAAGGATGGTGGAGGAATTATGACAATCTATTGTTGGCTTTTAAGCCATAAGCAAATCGAGTCCGTCATACATACCCATGGATGCTAGCAAATCTAGCCCAGCATGAACAGTCGTGATGAATCATTATATTTTTTCAGTTGGGCAGATGTAACAGTCACTATGAAAATATGTGCGCAACTCGATCCCCTTGACATTGATAACCCTTTGGACTGACTCATCTGCATGATGAAACATACTCGAGCGTGCGCCAAAGAATGAAAGCAGAGTGTGCTATTTGGCCGAGTTCATCAATTGTGTTACATGACGATGACATGTACGGTATTAGAATGTCAAAACATCTCATTATCTCCCTTGTACATACCAGTCATCGATCTTTTAAAGTATGTAGTCTCCGTCGAGAGTTCAATCGCGCTCGTGGAAACAAGAAGAGGTTGAACAACATACATCCACCGATAAACGCCCCTTTTGTCAGATCAGAACCTTAACCTATAGAAACGAGTCACTTGAATCTTACCGTTTTTTTTACGAGACACCGGATAACACAAAGAGCATCATGCAGACTGCCTTCACATTCCTCCACATCAAGATTTTTGCCACCCGTAGCAAGAATACTGATTGTGTGCCCACGGTTCTTCACGCCAGCGATCTTGACGACCTTGATAGTATGATACCAGCATTCGAAGTTTCTTCGAGTCAAGCAGGTATTGACGACCCTCATTGATGACCTTGTCCACCTGTCGGTAGTCGTTGATCACGACAGCGTTATCCATCTAATGAGGTACTATGAGAACAAAGATGAAGCAAGGGGGAAGGGACACACGTCAGGTCTGGGAGCACTTTTAGGACGATGTGATCTACTAACGAGTCCGTATTCTCGATAGTGCCGTCGACTGTCTTTATGACTCTGATGTCACGAAGGTCCACGGTAGACGATTGCGGTGTAAAGCGCCTCACAGCAGCCACTGCGATGGGAGTAAGTGTGAATGAATTTTGAGAGACGATCTGAAGCGCGCATCAGCAAAGCGCTACTAAGATTACTGTGAAAACTTCACCTTAGAGTTCAGAGAAGTGCTTGCTGCTCGAAGGAGACTAGTCTTGTCACTGAGACCAATTGGCGTCAATATCTCAGTGACACAGCAGCCACCATGATGGGAGCAAGGGTCAATAAATATTGAGAGACGGTCTGAAGCGCGCATCAGCAAAGCGCTACTAAGATCACTTTGAAAAACATCACCTTAGAGTTTAAAGAAGTGCTTGCTGCTCGGAGGAGACTAGTCTTGCCACTGAGGCCAATTGGCGTCGATATCTCAGTGAGATATTCGACTGCTTTGACCGATGCTTTCAGACACGATTCTGCAATGAGGTATGCCTTTCTGCAGCATCTTTTCCACGGCCCTAAGAAGGCTACCTGTTAGAACAACGAGCGACATTGTTCCTCTAGACATTTCATTCTAAATCTACATCAGTGGTTGCAAGGCAAATGCAACGGGTAACCCACATGACTTCGCGCGGTGTTCCTGCTCTTTTGGATATCTTTACCACTGCTTGAACCCCGTTCACTTCCTCAAAAGCACATAGCGCTGGAGAAGAATCAACCAGAACGCACAGCAAAGTATCCAAGACAGCAGATGTCAAATGCAGGGTGGGTGCAGGCTTTTTCTGGTAATTGGGAGATATTTCCCCCGAAGAGGTATCGATGATTGGTGTGTGTCGAAAAGCATACAATAACTCGATCAAGATCTGCGATAGATGGTAAGGTTTGAGCATCTCAAGGACTCCACTAAACACCACCAACCTTGAGGGAAAACCGACGACCCAGATAAGACTTGCTTGGTTTGTGGTGAAGAGAGACTCCTTGAATTATTGATAAGCCTTGGCATAACAAGGAGCACGAGGTATTCATTTCAGTATCGCGCTTTTCTGTGACTCAGTCAGCCATGATGTCGGGGGGAGAAAAGGGCTGTGCACTCACTGGTGGAGCTCTTGCTTGTGCACAGTTTTAGCTGAGGTGTCGTACATTGTATCCAAGCCAGAATACGCGATGAGACTATATCCAAATCAGAAGCGTCTTGAAGGTCGAGATACGTTTCTAATGTATCATCATTGGAGGACTGCACACATGCAAGCGCAACCTGCTGCTCAAGAACAGCTAGAGCTCGATTTCGCCTTCCAAACAATGAACGTGTTGAGGTCACCTGTAGGAGTAAACAATCGTAGTAATGAACTGATCCCATCCTGAAGAACACCTTTGTTACTCACATCGTCTAAAGCATCCTGCAGCGTTGAATTCATCGATGAAGAGATGACTCCGTTGTTTCAAGACTTCCCTCGTTGATGAGTGGTTGAGTCTATGAGTACCAGCTAAATTGATGTAAGTATATGATCAGCAACATCAGGGCTCGGCGCGCACCATCTTGGCAGCAGGATGTAGAGCTTCAATACTCCGTAGAATTGTTGTTCCATTGTTGGTGATAATGACCTCGCCCTTCGATGTTTGAATCTGGTAGCAGAAAGATCATCTTTTTAATGGTCAACACCTCCCAACTGAAGATACTCACCTGAAAGTGGACAAACATTGCCGTGAACGAAAGAAGCAGAATTGCCGAGAAAAGTATGAGGGACCTAGATCAGAATATAAGTGAAGTGTCAACGCAGACCGGAAGGATAATTCTTACTACTGAAGTCCACTGTACCAGTCACCAAATCAGCGCTTGCGTGGAACGAGGGCGACTCTCTCGGTCATAGTCATGCAAATATGAATGCGCCAAAACGTCATAGGTGCGGAGCTTGCGAATGGAGTGTGTGGGCGAGACTCGGAGTTATGGGTTGAGCGGGTGGGAGTCGATCGTGGGAACACGATGCACAAATCACAATCAACAAGATTAATCGACCAGCTTGACGAACTTGAATGTCCGAGTCATACCTCCGGGATCGCTGAAAGTGATTGTTGACTCGGTGGGCACATTTTCGACCTTGCATTCACTCTTAAAGCTTACAAGTCTATTCGGACACTCATTGAGCTATGTACAACGCGTTCCGTTGCGTTTATGACTCGTATCAGTACGTCCTTAACATGATAGTCTCCCTCTCTTACTGACTCAATTTCACCGACGTTTAGTAGTAGTATGTGTCTGACCGCACATCTGACAGCTGCGATATATTTCTCAGACGCTCTACACGTGGACACCTCCGTATCTGTATACTCAGGGTGAGCCATGGAAGTTCGTTCTGCTGCGCTAGCTGATTGTTTTCAATAAAACTTAGTTTCTATACCTTAAAATTGCAGATGGTTCTGGTGATGAGCGGGTTGCTTTCGTCGCGGCGGTGAGTGAGGCTTGACTTGGATCATAAACCCATGATCAATAACCCTTCAGGTATACCAGAAGGGTCACCTCACAACGCTCCTGCTGCTCCAGACCAGGGAGGGTCTTCGTCTACCCCTATGGAAAGCGCACACGGCACTGCAACCTTGACTCCCAATACCATCAACTGAAGTACCACATGCAGTCTCCTGCTCCGAACGTGACACATTCAGTACCTCCGGCTTCGAATCCCCTTAGCCAACCACAACCCAGTCTATCTGATCTACCAACCTACCATCAACTCAATTATCACCTCCTACTCCGAACGGGACCTCTTCGGTACCTCTGGCTTTGAATCCCCTGAGCCAACCACAACCCAGTCTATCTGATCTACCAAGCTACCATCAACTCAAGTATCACGCAGTCTCCTACTCCAAACGGGACCCCTTCAGTACCTCCGGCTTTGAATCCCCCGAGACAACCACAACCCAGTCTATCTGATCTACTACATCTGAAAAAACTTATAGCTATATACCCAGTGCTTTTTAATATAAAGCACACATAGCACAAACTGGCATTAGAATGCCATTCATAGCCTTCATAGTTCTCATAGCATATAATTTAGGATACATATTCCCTATAGTACAGATATTGTGTTTGATAAAGTTATATACCCATGACTTCTTATTACACGGGTCTCTATAGTTCATGTAGCATGTGATTCATGATACATATTCCCTAGAGTATAAATGGTGTGTTTGATAGAGTTATATACCCATGACTTCTTATTACACAGGCCTCTATAGTTCTTGTAGCATGTGATTCATGATACATTTCCCCCATAGTACAGATATTGTGTTTGATAGGGTTATATACCCCATGACTTCTTATTACACAGGCCTCTATAGCTCTTGTAGCATGTGATTCATGGTACATATTCCCTAGAGTATAAATGGTGTGCATCATAGTTGATATGCACCATGTGTAGCATATCATTTACAATAAATTATTGATACATATTTAACTTCTCATTGCATAGTCTTCATATACTGATCTCAGAAATCTCCAAGACGAAGTTGAACCTGCTGTATTGAAAGCATAGATACTCACCAGCCTGTTTATTTAAGCCTTATATAATGATAGGACTACCTACTGAGTACAGATTCGGAGTAATCAAACTACTACTGGCATACCGAGTCCTCACAGCCGACTTGAGGGATGATCTTCATGACATTAAATGAACCAAAAGACAAGAGCTTAGGAAGACAAGAAAAACAAAAATTAAGTTATCCAGGGTGGAAGGATGCACAAGTTTCAGTACACTTAGCCTATGACCGACCCCTCCAACTCGTGTTCCAGCAGTTGCCCTGTTGACTTGACTTGTACTGATAAATTCCAACATGGTTCCTTGTCTGTGCAATAACCCAGGTCCCTGAGCAAGTTGCGGGCAAATATTTCTGTGCCGGAGTCTCCCAACCTTACTGCAGCAGTAGGCCGGAACGCTCTCTTCCAATTTTTGCGAGTCTTGGGAGCAGCGAGATTGCCTGATGACAGGTTCTGTAGATGGGTTTGGAACCATTTTTCATCTGCATACGTCCAGAACCCCATCCATCGACTAGATGATTCCCACACGTCTTGTGGGGGCCAGCAAGATTCTACGCCGGTCGAGCTGCGTCCGATAAGTGTCCCCAAGTCTCCGGGGGTGACCGAGTCATCCCAGTATCCTTCTGCTATGTCGCCTCGCCCAAAAACAGTGACGTCCGAGGAGGGGCCATCAAGAGCTTGTCGAGCTAGCTCTGGTGGTCCGAATTGCAATGCTAGTCGCCATGCGATGCCACCCATGGTTAAAAATCGCCGCGCATAAGGCCGCCCTAGGAGTTCCCGTACCTGCCATTGATATTGATTCCAAAAATCTGTGGCCTTCAAATTCATCCCTGAGTATTGCATATGGGTGTCGAGGTAGGGTGGGGGTGCGATATGGCGGTGGACTCTGGTGGGATGAGCTAACAATGACCTTACCGGCATCGGGGTCATGATGCGGTAAGATGCGCCTAGGCTGAGCAGGGTAGGGATGGAGTCTGCAGGTGATGCGTTCGGATTGCAAAACAAATCGTAAGCCACTCTGATGGCCGTACGGAATGTCGTGATCAGCCTTCCTAAGATTTGGGGGGTTCCTGAAGGGAAGGTGATACCCGCTAGGTGAGGAGGACTGATGAATCTGACCACGTTGGCCCCAAATGCTTTGTTGATGCGTTGCAGGCCCTCATCAGATGGTACGACTCGGAGTACAGGCAGCTTTGGCACTCGAGAGGTAGCATTTGGGACAGCGGCATGGGTAGCAGATCTGACGGCGGGTGAGATGTCCAGCAGGGAGCGAGAGAACCTTGTCACTGACACTACAGGTGACTGTACCCTGACGTCGGCTACAGTGTCACGGCGGCAAAGAGGCGACAATGGCCCTTCCCACTTGTGTTCGCGCACGCGATGTTGGGATGACAGAAAGGATGTCGCCCTTTTGAGTGAGGGTGCGCTTGATGAAGGACCACTATCTGCCTCGATGCACGCTGCGAAAGATTGTGATGAGCCCGCTACAGGCTTGTAGTGACAGTGATCTTGTTGATGAACCACCGGTCCATGTTTATCGTCCCGCCTGGGTCCGCGATGGCTACTGGTTGCACAGTGAGGCACTGACAATGGCAAGCGGACGATTGGTGGGGAGCTGATGCATGGAGATGGTAGTCGATCACATCGCAACCGCGTATACCCACCATCGAGACCTAACCCAGAAATGCGTGGGGACGGTGCCCGTGCTGTCATAACGCCGAGCGTCACTGCTTGCAGGGTAGGATCGCCGAAGTCCTCCGACGCTATAGGTTCTGTCGGCTGAGAAGAGCACTGAGATTTCGCGATGACGCCACTATCGTGTAAGTGCCCCCTGCCTGCTGCGAAAATGAAGGTCTTTACTGGAGCGGCAGTGTCTACTAATTCAGATATTTGGCTTGCTTCTTTATCTGGCGCTGCAGATGTCATCTTGGCTAAATGTGTAGCCATGTCCGCTTTGGTGATAACCGGTTCTCCCATCTCACTGTTGTCGTCCGGCATTTTCATCACATCCTCCTTGATGATGAAGATATCTCCCATCGGCCGCTTTAGGTGCTCCGCGAAGTAGACTTTCGCCAAGTCTTTGTACAGTTTCTTCGAAATCATCTCCGTCTTCCTGCCGTTCATTTTCTAGTACTTGGCTTTAGCTTTCGTGGAACCTGCCACTGGTGTAGCACTGGGTGCTACTGACATAGCATTTGGCTGAGTCACCGGATGGATTGCTTTTTTTGTGCTATCCCAATCTCCTCTGACAGGCTGATGCTTCATGCGCTGCAGGTCATCGTAGTCGTACGCCCTCAAGCCGCACGGATCGAACGCGCCTGTGTCGGTGGTGTACCATTGGTAATGAATTGGGACGCGATCGTTGAGGAGATTACGCAAGTTGTCGTATGATATCGAGTCAAAACGTACTATGCATCCTCGAAAAGGAGCCCCTTCAGTGACAAATTCCGTATCATACGGGCCACCCGACCTACATAATATCCCGTATCAGACGGGCCAGCGGACCATGGGCCCATGTTGTGTATATCCTCGATGATGACGGATGGGCCGGGAGTACAATTATTTCCGATGGGTACGGGTGGGCCCATGTATGCCAATGATATATATATTGTTGATGTTGACGGATGGGCCGGGGAAATATGATGATTCATGGAGATGGGTGGGCCCATGCAGGTAATATGTAGAGTAGGATATTATAGACAGCTGGGCTGAAGAGAGGTGTAAGGCAAACATTATTATATAGACGGGTGGGCCGAGGGGGGGTGTATTACATATAAGGGTGGGCCGAGGTGGTGGAATATTACATATACGGATGGGCCGAGGGTGGTATAAAATATTGATTGCATTGACGGGTGGGCCGAGGTGGTGGAATATTACATATACGGGTGGGCCGAGGGTGGTATAAAATATTGATTGCATTGACGGGTGGGCCGAGGTGGTGGAATATTACATATACGGGTGGGCCGAGGGTGGTATAAAATATTGATTGCATTGACGGGTGGGCTGAGGTGGTGGAATATTACATATACGGGTGGGCCGAGGGTGGTATAAAATATTTATTGCATGGACGGGTGGGCCGAGGGGGTGGAATATGACATATACGGGTGGGCCGGGGTGGGGGAGTATTGCGTATACGGGTGGGCCAAGGTGGGGCATATTATATAGATGGGTGGGTCGATGTTGGATGTATTATATAGATGGGTGGGCCGACCTTGGATGTATCACATAGATGGGTGGGAAAACCCCGCACATGAACCCTGGTGTGCACTGTATGCTATTTGTCACAAAACAAGTCACCGAGTCTCAAAACAGGAAAGCATGGACACCAGAAGCACAACATTCGCAAAAATATAAATGTGTGAAATGTTCACGACGTGCCGAACCCCGAACCCCGAAATTGTGGACTGCCGGGGCTCGGATCTCGGGGTTCGGGACTCGGGACTCGATATTGGAGATGAAAAACATTGTTTAAAAATGTTTGAATGAAGTTGTCATACATCCATACATACTGTCCTGCATATCCATAATCATGTGACTGACCCCCGACCCCCGACCCCCGAGTGCCGAGTGCCGGACACCCGGAACTCGGGACTCGGGACTCGGGACTCGGGACAATATGTGAGATGAAGACAATTTGTGAGATGAAAGAGACATGTGTCAAATATTTTTGAATCCCCCTTCTGCACATCCGTAAATATTGTACCGAACCCCGAACCCCGAAAATGTGGACTGCCGGGTCTCGGGTCTCGGGTCTCGGGTGTCCGGAGTTCGGCAGTCACAATTTGGGGAGGTTGCCAAAAATCGATTTTGAAGAAAAATTGATTTACACATGTGTGGATGCTCACATCAATCGTCGACACCCGAACCCCGAACCCCGAGACCCGAGCCCCGGCAGTCCACACTTTCGGGGTTCGGGGTTCGGGTGTCGAAGATTGATGTGAGCATCCACACATGTGTAAATCAATTTTTCTTCAAAATCGATTTTTGGCAACCTCCCCAAATTGTGACTGCCGAACTCCGGACACCCGAGACCCGAGACCCGAGACCCGAGACCCGGCAGTCCACATTTTCGGGGTTCGGGGTTCGGTACAATATTTACGGATGTGCAGAAGGGGGATTCAAAAATATTTGACACATGTCTCTTTCATCTCACAAATTGTCTTCATCTCACATATTGTCCCGAGTCCCGAGTCCCGAGTCCCGAGTTCCGGGTGTCCGGCACTCGGCACTCGGGGGTCGGGGGTCGGGGGTCAGTCACATGATTATGGATATGCAGGACAGTATGTATGGATGTATGACAACTTCATTCAAACATTTTTAAACAATGTTTTTCATCTCCAATATCGAGTCCCGAGTCCCGAACCCCGAGATCCGAGCCCCGGCAGTCCACAATTTCGGGGTTCGGGGATCGATGAAATGTCAATGGATTCAAATATTTTTGCGAGCTTCGGGCCTCGGGTGATATCAACTGTGAATCTCGAGTTTTGAGTTCCGGATTTCAGGGAGGCAGGTCAATCATCCAATTGTGGCATAGGTAACATGCATTGACAAACATTTATGTACATCTATCACTAGGGAATTAGGCAGCCATGTCAACCTCCTCATCAGAAGTCCCAGCCTTCACCTCAACATCCATCTCCTCAGAAACCGAATTGTAGTCTGGGAAGAGGTTGCCCGGATCATCCGGGATCACAATTTCTCCGGACGATTGTGGAGCCTCAGGCTGAACTTGGCTGGGTTCAAACACCAGCCCCACCATGTCAGATGCGTCCTCGACCTTCAAGGGAGTCGGTTCCATGACTCCCATGTCCAAATTGATGAGGTTGGGAAGTGCGGAGGGGAGGGGTGACATGGACGGAGGAGGAACGGATTGATCCAGCAACATGGTTGCATTGGCAGGTGAGTCCGGAAGTGGAAATGAGGGGTGCCGGTCGACCACCTGGCGCCGGAGGCTCTCATGGAGGCGTTGCAGGGTGTCAATCTTACCATCCTGCTCCCGGACACGAGCCTCCAGAATGGCGATGCGAGCTGCACCATCCCTAATGGCAATTGCCATGGAATGGAGGTCCGGCATGGGCACATCGAGTGCAGCGCGAGGCACTGCGGCACTCGAGGACGGAACAGCTAAGTGAAAAATGAGGTCAGCCGGTCAGTGAAAATTTGAGTGACTTACCAGCTGTGGCAGGGGCAGGGGCAGGGGCAGGCGTCTTCCTGCCAGTGGTCTTGCTGCGACCACGAGACTGCACCTTGGGTGCAGTCGCAGCAGGGACGGCCGGAGTTCGGGATACCCCACGAGATTGACTTCGAGTCCGGGTCCTGGACTGCGAGGGAGACGGAGCAGTGGAGGGAGCAGGGCCAGGTGTCTTGGAACGAGTCCGCTGGGTGGTGGCCTTACCTCTGACGCGTCTGGGGGGAGATCCCAGAAATGCCGGATGACACTTGATCTTCTTGGTGGCGCACCTGAGAGGGCGTTGTTGAAAACCGTTGATTGTTTGTCATTGTTTGGTCGTGGTTCAACTTTTTCGGCCATCGCCGGCCATGTGTTGAAATTGCAAGTTATCAGTTATCAATCAGTCCATCAGTGCATCACACAACATGAGCTCTCAACATGGGGTCAGATTTCATGACCCTCCGGCCACTGAATGCACCTCAATGGATGTGGATGAACCATCTGAGTCCCGGATGTCCCTTGGTATGTTTTGTTTGTGTTGCACCATTCAATTGACCGGACATGCTGCAGATTCATTAGATGACATATACCTTGGGCCGGATGAAGAGCTGGACTCTGATTCCGGATCATCGGCTGGTCCGGATGTCCTGGACGAAATTCCCGGTATGTATCTCAATTCAAATGCACATATTCTGACTTTGCAAATTCATCATTCACCTCCAGCTCAATCACATCCGGCGCAGGGTGATGATCTGTCTCTGTTGAATGACCCGGACATGTATCTCGGGCCTGAAGAAGACTTGATTGAGTTTGATGATGGCCCGGCCGTGCCAGATTCACCAATGACTGGTGAGTGTGTTCCTCAAATCTCATGTTCATTTTTCATTGCATCTTCCAAGTGAATGAATCAATGCCCGAACCTCGTCGGGCCAGTCCGGATGTACAGGAGGCACCCATACCTTGTGAGTGGATTCATCCCCTGTCATTCCTGCCATTCATGGGCTCTCCCAAGCCCAATCATCAACCCCCGGACGTCAATCGCCGGGGCCATCACTCAACAATGAAGAACTCCGTGCCATGATTTAGGAGTTCATGCCAATCGGATCTTATGATCAAACCGAAAGTAAGCGTTCAACAATTGATCATTCATCTCTGCTAATTTTTTGCAAGTTCAAACAATAGTGGATCGCCTGGGTGATTACCACCAGCGTCATGGACGTGTTCCTGACCCCACTGTAGCACAACTCTTAGAGGCTGACAGACCATTCCGGACTGCATGGGCTGACACATCCGACAAACTCCGGAAGGCAGATGCTGACCTCTGGAGGATGCAAAGAGTAAGGGATTCCACCTCCGAATTGCTGAAGGTATTGGATACCCTCATCTCCTCCTTTGAGGATCCAGTCATCATGTAGATATCAATCAATGTCTGATAGTAGACACATTAGAGTACACTTTACCCACTTCAGTACTTAGTGCTTGGTACTTTGTATACTCCATCTCCTCAGTACCTGGTGCCCAGTGCTCTGTATTCGGTATTATACACGGTGCTCAGTACTCAGTACTCCGCACGGTATTCATTACCCGGTACTCGGTACTCGGTGCTCGGTGCTCGGTGCTCGGTGCTCGGTGCTCGGTGCTCGGTGCTCGGTGCTCGGTACTCGGTGCTTGGTGCTCGGTGCTCGGTGCTCGGTACTCGGTACTCGGGGTTCGGGTTTCGGGGAATTCGGACTTTGGCTGTGTTGCTGGGGATTGGCCATTTGGTAGTGTTACTTTGACATATACACAATAGCACATATGACATTTCAAATGGGCAGTAAGATATATCTACATTATGTGCGTCCCCGTGCTCTGGTGACTCTAGGTGTGCTCTCTACTGGCATTTGCGACATACTCCGGGTTGTCCTCGCCG